>JACDJE010000028.1:3605416-3876257 GCA_016647715.1 Pavo muticus | reverse complement strand
GGGGGAGGGTAGGTCTTTTGCAAGAAAATATGATGGATGAGCTAAAAAAAAACACAACACAGGAGAAAACCAGCTGTAGCACCTTCACATGTGGTGGGCTTGGAGGACCTTGCTGATTTGGGGTGGTCTGAAGTGTATGATCCCAGAGCATAGGCCTTTCTGTGTTTCAAAGACAGACACAGGGCTAACTTATGTTACAAACTTGCTCCTGGATTTACAATGGTGTCCCTTTACAAGCTCAGCGTAAGTAATGGTCTCTACTGGAGACTGGAGAAGGCAGCAAGGTCTTTGATCCCTGCAAGGCTCCTCAGGGCTGGACAGTGAAGTAGTGCCTTGAACTCCACATAGCTCCTTTGGTTTAGTTATGTGGAAACCACATTATATTATAGAATCATAGGATCATTTGAGTTGGATGTTACCCTTAAAGACCATCTGATCCAACCCCCCTGCAATGCACAGGGACACCCATAACTCCATCATGTGCTCAGAGACCAATCCAGCCTGACCTTGGGTGTCTCCAGGGACAGAGCATCCACCAGCTCTCTGGGCAACAAAAAGATAATTATGACCCTGCAGATCTAGTCTGTCGTGAATAACACCAACCAAAGTGGGATCTCTGGCCATACAATTTTTTACCACTTAAATGCTGTTCTGGCATCTCCCTTCTAGGTCTTTGCTTGAGTTTGGTACAGCTGAGTTTAGGATCAATAGCCCAGATTTCCTGAATGTGCTGCAGAAGACAATATGGAAGAAGCAGCAGCCAAAATAGCAACAACAGAAGTTGCAGCAGGCAGATTAGTGACAGCAGCAGGCTCTGATCAAGCTGTTCTCCTTCTGTCACCATTCTGAGTGCTTATTGTGTAATGCTCCAAACTGCTGCTGGGTACAGGGCTTTACTAGCAAGAAGGGATAAAGGGCAGTACAAAGTCTCCATAGGAATGTATGAACCCACCCGGCTGCTCTTGCTGGATGCTCTCCCTCTCATTTATTCGCAGTGTGATCAGGCCCACCTGACTCTTGTCCAAGTCACACATCCTGGGGAAATGGTTGAGTTTTCTCTTTGGTGATTTGGTTCGAAGCCTGAGGGCTGAAGACAACAAAGCTTTGGTCTGCCTGCCTGCACCCCCTGCCCGTCTCCACGGCTTCTCATTGTGGTGGCCAACATCAACATTTATCAGGAGGCTAAAGGTTTTCAAGTTATGAAATTCCTGCAAGTTCTGTAAAAACAGGAGACTGTGTTGAAGGGAGAGGGTTGAATCCATGCTCAAACAGCTCCCCCACAAAGCTCCTGGCTGCTACCTGTCTTGTGCTTTGTTGCAAAAGTAGAGATAGAGAACATGGCACAGGCTGGTAGTACCACCATGGTGTGCCCAAGGTGAAAGTGCATGGAGGAGATGGAGGTGGTCAGGAGAGACCCTGGGGAAGGAGTGGGTTCTACACTGAAGATTGCTGTAGAAGGAGATCTGTTGGCATTGTGAGGGAGACTTGCACAAAACTTCAGAGGCAAACCTGTAGGAATCTAGTTTTAATTGCTTTTCTCTGCTGATAGAACCACTTAATAATGCACCAAGGGTCTCATTTTGCTTAGTCTCGCCATGCAAGCCTGATAAAGAGGAGCACAGCTGAATGCCCTTTAGCTCCTTGGTTATCTCCAGGCTGATTTCACTCTGATCTGCTGATATGGGATTTTGGGGAGGAGCTGCCATTCCTGTTCAGGGACTATTGTAACCCAAAGCAGCCTTAAGGAAGCTGGGGGGTGCACAGCAAATCCAGGCTATGTCAGCTGTGCCAGAGCACTGTGAGCCCCCTCCACGTGCAGAGGAAGAGGAAGGAGACACCTACTGTCCACTCACCATTGGAGCAACCATGGCCTAGAGTGCTGTTTTGTCATTTTAAACAAAAATCTGCATTATGAGAGCTTATGTAGTCTAGCCAGGGTCTAGATCAGGGCTGTGAATAGACTGTGAGGCCCTAATTTCAGTATGGATGAGAGCCATGTTGGGCTTGGCCCATGTGCCCACCGTCTTTCAGGAACAGTCCTGCAGGTTTTGCAGCGATTCAGATGAGCTGGAAATGGAGAGCAGGTCTGAAAAGGATGAGTTTTTTCTTTCCTTCAACTTTGGAAAACAAAATAGGAGAATAAAATGCTGCAAAACATCAAGTCTGCCACCAAATTGCTTTTTAAAATGTCTCCAACTTCACTGAAGTTGCACATGTTATCATTAGACATCGCTTTTTCTGTTTCCTACTTACACCTCTTCAAAGCTGAATGCAAAAATTAATGCTGAACCTCCTTCCCTTCATAATCAAACCTTGTAACGCTGAGAAATTCAGAGCGAAGATTACATGGAACAGTCATTTCATAACAATACAATTATGATGAAATCATTTTAGCATCTGTGGTCTGAGATGAGATTAAATCTATTTTAACGAGACACTAGATGGGCATTTTTCTCCCATATTTTTTCCTCATGGCGCCATTATATGCAGAGTTAACTTTTTTTTTTAGTTGCCTCCCATTCTGATTTTTCCTTTACAATAAATCCAAATTCTGTGGTGAATTAAACTGAGAGCTTCTTCCATTTTTACCATTTGTTTTTGTTCTTAAATTGCCGATATACTCCCTCTATTTTAGTTTCTTTTTCCTCAGAATTACCGTATTGTTTTTCTTCCACCCCCAATTCCTTCACATGTCCCACACCATTTCAAGGCAGGCTCACCAGGCAGCACCATGATGATGCGGCACTGAGAGACGCAGTTTAGTGGGATGGTGGTGATGAGTTGAGGGTTGGACTTGATGATCTGAGCGGTCTTTTCCAGCCTTCATGGTTCCATAATTGTATGATTTTCAGGTTTACACCATAGCACCACCCATCTGTAGGCTGTCTGTTCTGCAGGACCTGGACATAATATTCACAAATTATTGACTCTTCTGTATGTTAGAAGCTTTGGTTGCTTTTCTTTCTATTTTTTTTTTTTCTTTGGAGCCTTATTTTGATGGTAAAATCTGGGCTGATCTCAGATTTCAAAGTGAACCAAGAGCTCTTCGGGGATTGATATAGTTTGAAAAGGCGTGGGCTGTTTCCATCTCAGCTGGGGAGTTTTTTCTTCTCTGCTTCAGTTACCACAGCTTCTTCCCAAAGGTACCTTCTTCCTTTGATTCAAAACACACTCTGGGAAACTGTCCACTTGTGGATCACCTTCCATGGTGTTGGTGAGCTATTCAGCCAGCTTCACCCACAGCCAGACAGCTGCTTGCTCATCTCTCTTTTGTTTTGAAGAATCAGGTGGACAGATGGTTGTGATCTTCTCAGGGAGCAAATCAGTTCCTTTGTCAGTGCAATTGGCTGTGAGGGCAGCCGGAGGCTTTAATTTGGGTACCTCTGCAAGAGATGGCTTCAGAGACACCCATCATCTGTTAAACCTACCAGGATGACAGTGTTCTTAAGGCACCACATTTGTTGAAACTTCCTCCCCATAGGAAAAAAAAAAAAAAGTGGAGAAAAAAAGAGCTTCATCTATTGATCAAAGGGGAGGAAAAGGGGATGGAACTGATGTTGCAGATCACAGGCAAAGTGAACACGGTGGAAAAATAGATGTCATATTTTTTGCCTTCAGAGCAGGAAGGTCTAATCAAGCACGTGTCGAAGAAAGGGAAAACCCTGGACTCCATTTGATGCAGAAAGGAGTTATGCTGCATCTCTCGGAGCCCTTGAATTAAATACATGTTAAGAGGAAATGATAAAGATAAAACAGTAATGGAAACTCATCTTAGAAAGAGCAGGTAGGTCCCAACTGTCAACAATAATCTGAACCTATAACAAGTGCTCTTGTTTGAAAATGAATCCAACTGAAAATGAAAGATTAAACAAGTACAACAACGTAAGAATAAATTACACATAAATCTCTCTGGTATTCAGGATCAAAGGGAGATTAAAGAACAAGTTATGGAAATGCAAGAGAGGCAAAGAGAACCTATTAAGTGATATCATTTAGTAAGTCTCTGAGTAATAGAGAGTTCACATCTAAGTTTAGAGGAAAAGGAATAAACCTGTAGCTGCTAAGAGGGACGTCAAATGAAATGCGGCATTAATGAAAACATGACAAAGAAGATTTTTATAGGCCAAACCTATCAAAAAATATGACCCAGAAGCAGAGCTCTGCAGGTGCTGGTATGAGAAAACCACTTTCAGTTGAATTTCAAGGGTGAAGGAAGAGGAATGAGTTCTTCCACTACCGACTGCAATGCTGGTACACCTGCTACGTGAATCTGGGTTAAGGGCACCCAAGCAAGGGTAAAGGCTGCTCCTCAGACAAAGGGATACCCCTGGAAGCCATGAAGCCCACTGTCACCTCCAGCACAGGGCTGTTCAGCTCACAGCCTGTTCTCCAGTGAAGATGATTAGCAGGGTCTGATCTTCCCTTGGGAAATTAAAAAATCCGAAGTTAAATAACTCTCTGTCTGTGCAAAGCCATATATGTGCTTATGCGGGTGAGCTCATTTTCATTCTGGTGTTCACTCACTGTAAGATGATATCATGTATGTCAGACCTTTTGTTCTCATATTTCATGACCTTCTGGCTCTTATGAACTAAATAAACCAGAATGGGAAAAAAATGTTAATGCGAGTAAAATTGTTTAGAGGGAACAAGTGTCTCAGTTCACCTGGAGAGTCTCAGCAAAAGCAACCCTTGAACCCATCAGCCCAGAGCCTGTGTCTCAACAGGGCTCTGCTGTGTCCTCTGACAGAGTGACTGCATGGCATTAAGTAGTAGCTACTTCTCAGCGTCCCAGGGTGATAAACTGCTTTTATCTGTCACAGCTGATCCTGGCCCAGGAGGAGCTTTCACGGGGAGATGTGTAAAAAGGGAGAGCGTGACAGGACAGAAAACAGCGCGGTGATGCTTTGTCACAGAGACTGTCTGAATCCTTACTCCTCTTCCAGGTGGGAATGCATGGAGATTTCTGGCACCTGGTGATAAGCTGTGGTGTTTTTCCCATGGAGAAACACAGCCTGACTCTCTTTGGGTAAATAGGAAGCCATATTCAGAATGCAAGGCAAGAAGTGCCTGGATCAGCTGGGAGAGTTGGGGGGCTTCGCCTCACCCCAGTGGCACGGGAAGGCTGAAATCCCAGCTACCCACTCTACAGAGCCAACGCGCGTATGGATATTCCACCTTAACCACCACCTCAGTGAGAGGAGATCTGGAGTCTGCCCAATGGTCTCCCACAGGGGAAGCAATGAATGTGCTGATATCCTTAACGGTGGTGGCAAGTGCAACCATTTTCCTGCAGCCTGCACTCTTCTTTCAAGATTTTGTGACGTGGCACTGAGTGACGTGGCTCAGTGGGCATGGTGCAGATGGAGTGACAGTTGGACTAGATGATCTTGGTGGTCTCTTCCAACCTTAATGATTCTCTGATTTATCCTTTCTTAGTGAGAACTAGGCAAGAATGTTTACGGAAGGAAGAAAATTTAATAAGCCTTTTCCAATATTTTCCTGCAGTGAAACCAGTTGGAAATTGACTGAGAACAAGGTGGGGAAGGTATTTGCATGTGCAAAAGATGATATAGGAACAGCTGAGATTATATCAAAGTGAAGATAGTACAGGGTAGTTAGAAGGAAGTTTTGGCCTTCGTTTGGCCTCCCAACCCAAGCAAATATTAGTCTTTGATCGCTTTGAAAGTTCCTTCTAGCTCACACCTCAGATGGGTGTATATTTGCTAAGTGCATTGCCTGCAGGCAGTTTGATTTATGTTCAAATGTTTGTGGTACATGAGCTGCACGCAAATTTATTTTTATATATATATATATATATACACACTTAGTATCATGGCATAAAAAGCAGAGATTTTCAGTGTCACAGAGCAGCTCAAAGCTGTGCCTGGCAGCAAAAAGCCTTGTGGAAGTCACGACCCTAGTCGTGATGAGTTTCTCTGTACAAGCACTTATCCATGCAGCAAATACCACTATATAGGTGCTCACATCAGTGTTATCTCTGAGTCAGAGGAGGGGAGCAGGAGTTGGGCAAGGTCCAGGTGTGGAAACATGGGCAAAGTGTGAGTATCTTACATAGGGGAAGAGGAGATATTGTCCCAGCACGGAGCTATTGCTGTGCCATCACTGCTACTGGGACTGGCTGTACTTAGACCTCTCTGCTTGCTCTCAAAGAGGAAAGCAGCCAATTTAATGGACCTAGAATTTGCCTCCTGCAACGAACTCCCTTGCAGGGGCTCTTTGTCCTTGCTTGGAGCCACATTGTTCTGCCTGCTATATAGTCAAGCTGCATAAATAAAATATCTCCTGCATCTTTCATCATTAACCGAGTTCTCATAGTGCTTTTCATTTTTAGACACTTCACCTTTTCAAAATCACTGATTAAATATTAATAAATTAATCTCTCACACATTCATGTGACGCATTCTAGACATTTTCATGATGATTGTCTTATGTTCTGCTTTTTTATTTGAATAGCAAATAAATCAAGTAGATGTATCACTCAGTACAATTAGCTGGCAGTTATGAACGGTGCCAGAAATCAAGGCTGGCAAGCTGATTTTTGCTACACATGTTCAGCTTGTGCTTAAACACAGGAGATAAAAAATGAAGAACTAGTGGCATGAATGGTTTAAAAAATGTTTGTGTTCTTCAGAAGATTGTTTACTTGTTTGCTTTTAGGATTAATGAGTCCTTTTTAATGGAAGTTATTAAAACCATCATTGATCATCAAGGCCCTGTGGCCATAGCAGCATCCCTGGGGGAAGTGAGAACCTGTGTGACACTGCCCTGGAGCAAGGGACTGTGCCACCCCACCAGCACAGCAGGGGATTTGGGAGCAGAGCTTCTGAGCAAGAGAGCTCGTTCAGAACTGGTCGTTGGGGGTACGTGGTACTTCTAATGCTCAGTGTGGAAAGCCATATTATCCAGAGTCATTTCAGGAGCTGGACTTGATGGTCCTTGTGGGTTCCTCCCAAATTAGATATTCTGAGATTCTATGATTTCCAGGAGGAATGGAGAAAGTGTACTTCCAGCCCATTGATTCTGCTCCTTGGACTGGTGGCTAAGGTCTGGCTGCTGAGAAGGTGAGGACACTGCTGGCCCCAGAACCGAGCACACCTTGCCAGCAGCCAGTGCTCTGCACTCAGGAGACTGTCTTCAGTAATGACTGGCTTCCATGTGAGTCTGATATAATTAATGTAAATCTCATCTTGATAACTAAAGAGTGTGTCATTAATTACGAAAAGTTGCCTCGTTTTGAGAGCCAGGGTGTTTTCCTGGGATCCAAATCAGTTAAAGAATTACAGAAGTGTTAAGGTTGGAAAAGACCACTAAGATCATCTAGTCCAACCATCAACCCATCAAACCCCATCCACGCCAAACACAGTCTGATGGTCTCACTCTCAAATAATGATGATACCAACTTATGGGGCCTGGCTTGTTCTAAGTCTTGAACACATGGAGTGACAGGCTGGTGGTGGCTTCCCAGGGCACTGTCACCACCACACCCCATTCAGTTCTGCAGACCTGTACAGCAGCCATAGACTTGTGATTCAGCTCAAAGCAAAGTTTGTTTCTTCATTTTCTTCAAAGAGACCTTTATGTGCTGGTTTCTGCCACACCACTGTGCAGGTGATGTCCCTCTGATGGGCTCGTTAGCAGGCTGCTGGTCCAGCATGATCTCAGCGGTGATAAAATTCCCAGACAGCTTCATGTTAGGATGACTTCATTAGTGTTGTGCTGTCACCAGGTAGCCCATGAACCCTACCAGGGCAAGAAGGGGTGGCTCATTGCTTCTTGGCCTTGACACTTTACTGTAGGGTCATTATCCATTTTCCAAGCTGGACCCCCCCCATATTCCTGACCCCACCCCTGCTCTGATGGAGTCTTAGACTGTCCAGGAACACCTGTCCCCGGTGCTCAAGGGAAAAGCTGTCAGGAACAGCTAGCACATGCTAATAGGAAATAACAGGATGAACATTGCTTTTTTCATAGGGTCAGGGACCCTGGCTGCTCACAGGAGCATCTGGGCTGACTGCAAGCCTCTCATTGAGATGAGCCATCACATTCCCTTCACATTCAGTGAAAACCAGGAATGTCTGAGGTGTGATGCAGCTGATCTTCTGACATCTGCTCTTTAGCGAGACAGATCAGACCCTGCCCATCTCTCTTGGCTAACTGCTCCAAGTAAGGCGAGGCAAATCCCAACCTAAGTGAGCAACACCTGCACCCTCAGTCTTCCTGCTCTACTGCCTCTTCTAGAGACTCTGCAGAAAGATAACTTTTCTGGAGGTGGTGGCTGAAAATGAAGAGGCAGCAGAGATTGGATGCAGGTGGGGAGACAAGGGGTGGGGCTGAACAACTCTGGTAAATCTGCACCCAGGTGTTTCTAGTGCCACCCATGGTGATTCTAAGTGTTTCTCTTGCACCCATGGCCACCTGTAATTGCCTTCTGGCTGCTAATTGCTCTACTGCAGAATTACCCTTTCCATCCCCACTCAAAACAACAATTCTGCACCAGTAAAGCTGTTACTATGTCCCTCCAGAACTGTGAAGTGCAAAGCAAAGCCAAAAGGGAAAGTAGGAAGAGGTCTGCCAAGCAATGATGTTACAAATAGCTGCTCCGCTGGCAGCTCCATTGCCAGAAGGCTTATCACTTCTCTCCCACATGCTCAGAAAAGGCTCTAGAAAAGGCACTGTTGAAGTAGATTTTTACTTTCTGCTTCTGAGAAGCTGGTGGTTGGCATAGTTTAGGAGAACATTAAAAGAAAGTGTCTTGAAACCAAACCATATCATAGAGAAAAGATGAGAACTGTGCTTGCCTTGTGCATCTTGCTCCTTTTTCCCCCTTCGGTTCAATATTTTGACTCTTGGTTAATTATTAGAGCCAAATGCGGTTTCCTCACAAAGGGTCTGAATCTGTTTAGCAAAATATTAATGAACTAACCCTGAGCTAGAGAAATAATGTGAAACATTATCAACCCCTTGGGGTAAATGCTGTTGAGCAGCAGTACTACTGGAGCAGGGACAGGGCTGGAGACTTAACAAAGTTTGCAACACAGCTGAAAAAAAAAGTCATTATAATACAATTCAGCTGCTCACAGCAGATGTTGGATCCGCCCACAGCTTTAAGGGGAGGCAGAGCTAGAAGCTAGCATAATGTTGGCTGCAGACAATTAACGTGGAGAGTGATAGCCCAGAGCTAAGCCTTTGTGTTGAGGCAAATGGAGTAAGGGGTGGTGTCCTGCACCGTGTCATCCACCCTACAATCCCTGCATCTGGGTGTACAGGTAGGATGTACCTGGCTTTGGCAACGGGCTGTTAAGGGAGAGAATCCAGAAGTATTTGGTGAATTCAGCTTGCTGTACTTCGTTTGTATTTTCCTGCCCCTAAATTATCTTGTTAGGCTCTGACAGTAATCGTCACACCCAGCCCTGGAGAAGCTGGGAGGAGGAGGAACTTTTCTTCCATTGCTATTTGATCTGCAGTGTCCTGCAGGCTTCTACAGCTCCCTTTTGCTTCTGGAAGTTGCCCAGCTATGGTGTTGGGCATGAGACAAACTGAGCTGCCCTGTGGAGAGGCTGTGGGTGTGTGGACTGCTGAAGTTTAAAGCTTGACTGAGCAAAGGACGTCAGGTCTATTCTTGTGTGAGGAGGAGATGAGGGAAAGGATGCAGACACAAACCTAATTATAGGCGTTAGGTCTTTCTGTACTGGAAACACCAGCACTTTTAGAGCTCAGCTCTTTTGAAATTGCAGGATGGGACTTCTGGATCATTATTACACATCCTCTCACTTAAAAGGACAATTAAGTTGCCCAATAGCTGTTGCCACAGCAGCTTTCCGTTTCATTTAGCCACTCAGATTTTACCTCCTAAAGCCCAGCAGTTCTGAATTCCCCCTATAGCTGTACATATAAACATATATATGTATATCTATGTACACACAGGGTAGCTATAAAAGGGAAGGAAGCCAAGGAGCTCACAAGGAGACATGCAAAATTCCACACAAAGGTTGCAATAACACCAGTCATGGCTATAGAGGATGCTCTCTAGAATTTGCGCCAGTCATATGCTCTCAGATCCAGCCAGCCACATACTGGGCTACATTAGCTGGAGTGTGGCCACCAGTTCAGAAGTTACCATTTTCCTTTACTTGGCATGATTGAGGCCGTATCATGTTCGCTTTGGGGTTTCTGTGCTCAAGAGGGGTATAGAGAAGCTGAGGAGGGTGCTGTGGTGATGGTCTTGGGCCTTATTTTATGGACAAGAGGAGGCTACAGCAATGAAGGAGCCAAACTGTTCTCAAATGGGAGGCAGCAGCTTTGACTGTGGCTGGGGTTGTTTAGGTTGAACAGATGGAGAAATTGCTTTGGAAGGAGGGTGCTGCAGCACTGGAGTGGCCTGCTCCAGTCTCCATCCTTGGAGGTTTCACAGCTCAGGCTGCCTGACCCAGCTGCAGGTGGAAGGTTGGGCTGGAGACCTTCAAAGGTCTTTCTGGCCAATATCACTGTGAATGCACAGAGTGCTCCCGCAATCATGTCACACTAGTTGTGCTTTCCCTGTCTTGTCAATGGCAGCTGGTAGGAAAAAAAATCACCTCCTTTTCCCTTTACCATAATCTCATGTGGATGGGGAGGTCTCTGGGACACACACAGGTGTAGCACGGTAGGGATCCATGTGCAAATGTAGCAGATTAGTCTTGCTAAGGAGCATGTGTGCAGTTACCTTCCAGTGCACAAGCAACTCAGTGAAAACCAGAAGTAAGACTTTGACAGGATCTGCTATAACCACCCAACAGCTGTGTTTTTAGGTGTGGTTTCCCTGCAGTGGGGCACCTGCAGCCTTTTCCCCATCAGTGCAAGTCCTTTCCAGCCAATCTTCTTTTTGTCCACCAAATAATGGATCTCTGTTAACTCTTTAGCAAAGCTGGAACCTCAAATACATTTGAAACAAGAGCCTAACTAATGTGGGCAGGTGTGTAAGTGTGTGGATGTGTGTGTCGTGGAAGGGAAGGGAGAAGTCTGATCAGAATCAAACAAAAATAGAATCCTAATCTCTTTTCTTTGTACAGCAAATTGGAGCAGATAGTTTCCAAATGAAATCTGAGCTGATGCCAGCTGCCTGCAAACTGGACCTGATTTAAAAATAAAATCTCCCTGCCTGCAAGTCACCCTATATCTTCTTGAGCACAAACTCCTTTCACCCAGAATTGGAACCAGGAATGAGCTAGTATCCATTCATTGTGCCCTAAGAAGTAGATACTAAAAGTCAGCGGTGTGAACTGAATGCAGTTGGTGCCAACTGCTGACCGGGGAGGGGCTGCAGTCCCTTCGGGATCTGCTGCCTTCAAGAGAAATCCCCTCCCTTCTCTGGAGAAGTGCTCTCCTGCAAAGAGAAGTTAAAGGAGATCAAAGGTCTGATAGTGGTTTTAAGCTAAGAGGCTGGGTTCTTAACTAAAAGAAGGGAAATTCAGGTTAGATGTTAGGAAAAAAATCTTTACCCAGAGGGCATTGTGGCCCTGGCACTGGTGCCCAGAGAGCTGTGGGTGCCCCATCTCTGCAAGTGCCCAAGGCCAGACTGGATGGGGCCCTGGGCAGCCTAAGCTGGTGGGAGCACCCAGCCCACAGTTGAGGCTGGGTGGCCTTTAGGGTCCCTTCAACCCAAACCATTTCATGATTATGATTCTATGAGTAAGGACCAACTTTTAAGCATCTTAAGAAGACCATTTGTGCCCCTGGAAAATCCTAAGCAGTGAAACAAGTTAGATGAGCAATGAGCAGTGGAAATGTTAAAGCAGCTTTACAGGGACAGTGGAAGGAAGAAGTAGCTCATGATGCACAACCATACTGAATAAACACTTTGCACGCTGCTGTGATGGGATTCAGCTGACCCAGGCATTTATGCAGGGAAGGAATCATGGCCTCAGTGCAGTCAATAGACACGCTGCCACAGACTCTAATGGAGCTCTGGTTTCGTGGTGTTTACATTGCAACATAAGCTAAGATGCCTGTGAGCTGTCAAAACCCTTTAGAGCCGTTTGCCCCAACAACCCTGCAGTATCATCCCCTAATACTCTATTATGCAAAGAGACTCCTTTTATTTTTATTAGAGCTAATTCACCAGATGGCTGCTCCCCCCTCCTCCATGCTTTGATGTAGAAAATGTGAGCAAGTGATTTTGCTGACTACAGATCAAGGCACAGATCAAGGCGCAGATCAGTGCTATTTGCCGAGCACAGCACATGAAAGGTGCAGCAGGGACCATTGGGCAGATCTAACATGTTTGTAAACAGCGACAAAACCTTTACAGGCACATCCAAGGTCAGGTGAGATGTGTTGGGCTGTAGGTACAACTGCTTCCAGAGCTGGATGGAGGTAAGAGGGGAAGGGGATGAACTTCTACATATGGATGACAGATTAGAGTTGCTGGTGACACTGAAAGCAAATTAATGAGAGAGCAGAGAGGCTTCAAAAAGGAAGGAGTCAAAATAGTGTGAATGGGTGGTTCTGTTCTAGGAAGATGCTGATGGGCACAGATGGGCAGACGTGCTCAGCAGTGACCCAGAACCCAGGTTGTGGTACCAGTTTCACGGCTTGCTTTTCATGAAGTGAGGCTGTTAATTGCAAATTTCAACAGAAACAACAACAAAAACTGTGTAATGGAGCCCGAAAGTTTCAGAGCCAGAAAGGATGTCATTAAGAAATTAAAATTCAAACTCCCTGCAGCCTGCAAGCACAGCCTTGCTGCCTGCGAACAGCACTTCTCACAGAAAACCTGTCCTTTCCTGCAAAGTGGTGTTAAAGTTGGAAAAGCAAAACCAACCAAAACTGATCCTCAAGCAGGTTGCAACTGGAGGAAAAGAAAAAAAAAAAAAGCCAATTAAATGCAAACATAAAACACAACTTTCTCCAGAACTGTGATATACTGGGAATGGGCTGTGCTCCAGTAATTATGTTGCAGCCCCATTTGGGAGAAACTTTACAGGCATGAAAGAACAGAAAGGGCTGTGCTGGCTCGAGGTGAGACCTCATCTCACCCAGATGCCCACAGAAGGTATAGAACAGGTCAGAGAACAGTGCCTTCCCAGAGCTGCTCTCCCTGCCTGCAGCAGTGGGTGGTTGGAGGACCTCTTGGAGCAGGTGCACGATGCCAGAAGCATTGCATCACCTGTGCCCAAGGTGTATATCCACCTGATGCCACGCACAGGCATAAATGCTCTCCTCAAGGATAGGTCTGTATAATTATAGCATTCGATACAAAGTTAAAAATATATCCATTTTTAAACCCCAAAAGCTTAATTCTGTGCAATGCTGAAGTGTGTACAAGTAGTTTCCAGAGCAGAATGCAACGGCATCCTGCTGACCTACACACATCTGCCTCCTGCATGGACTCTCTGGTGTCTAATAAGGTGCAAGTCATGACTGACCTCATTGCAGCCTTCCAGTATTCAAAGGGAGCTTATAAGCAGGAATGGGAGACTTTTTTACACTGTCTGATATTGATAGGGCAAGGGGAATGGCTTTAAACTAAAAGAGGGGAGATTTAGGTTAGATGTCATGAAGAAATTATTTATTCAGATGGCAGTGAGGCCCTGGCACTGCTGCCCAGAGAGCTGTGGGTGCCCCATCCCTGGAGGTTTCCAAGACCAGGCTGGATGGTGCCCTGGGCAGCCTGAGCTGGTGGGAGGCAACTGGGTGGACTTTAAGTTCCTTCCAGCCCAAACCATTTTATGATTCTATGAAGATCTTCCAGCTGTTGGGATATTTGTCTACACATTTCCCCATATCTAATCAAGATCACCGCTCACTCTCCCCCTTGGTGCTGATGCTAACAGATTCTCTCTCCTGCAGTGGCTGCTTTTTTCCATGAGAAATGGAGCGTAGTACTGCTGGGACCTCTGCTTCTCTGGGAGATCTCACTAAAATGGGTCAATGGGCTTCAGGATTTATTAAGAAGCGGAGACTGGTTGGTGGGCATGTAGGAAAGCCATTGACTTGCTGCACACATCCACCTTGCTCCTGTTAGAAACCAGGCAGAGGGGACCCAGGTGCAGTGCAAGTCTGGGAGAGGACCTGGAGCCGATGACAGAGCAGAGCATCTTTCTCCTCAAAAAGCAGCTGTCTGCACTCCATTAAGTTATATGCAACTACCTCAAGGAACAGAAAGAAGGCCTTGGCTTTAAACGGGGTGAGATCATCCCCAATCATATCTGCCTTGTGCTCTGGGACTGTATGCAGTGCTTTTTTCAGTGAATTCTCCACAGTTTGGACTGCTCATCTAATAGTTTCAAGCACTCTTTGTAAACTGAGGCAGGTGGGGTAACATTTTCTAGTTTTTTTGCCATGAGGTTTGTTCTTCCTGGAAAGGGCTCCATGCAAGAGCTAATGGCAAAGAGAGCTGGACATGGAGTTGGGACATCGGATGTGGTTCAGAGTGCTTGGCTTGGTTTTCTGGGGTAGCCTTGGCATTGGAAAAGAGAGGAAAGAGACTCAGGGTGACAGGACCTTCCCACTGCTGCCCACATCTGGGGAACTTACTGGGGAGCACACTGAAACCCATAAGCACCCCCCTGGAGTCAGAGGAACCTCCATAATGAGAGACAAGGGAGCCTCATTTAACCATTATAACTTCCAGTTCACCTCCTATAGAAGAGATGGTGTAAAACATTTCTACATCGCTCTGGGACTTGTCCCTTCAAAACACCCCAAGTTCTTTCCCTCAGTGACACCAATAAATCTGAAAGGGAGTTGCTGGCTTTGCTCTCACAGGCAGAGCAGCGCGTTTGCACAAACAAAGTTAAACTGCTTGGTTTCCATTAGTAACACAAGCAGTAAAAAATAGAGGACAGGTGTTTCTTAGGAGGTGTGAAAGATTAACAGGATTTTCTGGAATTGTGGATGACGCTGTCACTGTAGGATATCTACATTTTTTTTTCACCATAAATAATACGGGAAGATTTTCAATAACATTCACTGGTGCTTAGTGAAATTCAGGCAGGCTTGTGCCTGCTGTGCCTGCCATCCCTGCAGGCAAAGAGGGATTGCAGCAGATAACCCCATCCTTTGCAACTGCGTATCCTGGTTCTTTTAGAGATGTCCCTGCAAACCCTCAGGAGCAATTAGCCCAGGACCTATTCAGAGGGAATTACACAGGGGATAGAGGACCACTATGACAACATCCATTCACTGGTGGAACAAATAAGAAGTCCCAGATTGCTGTGTGGTGTCAGCTCAGCAATTCAGGTGGGGTCATTTTTAGTCATTCCTAAGAAATGGAGATGTTTTGCTGACAAAACATGGCGATGAGAGCAAAGAAGCCCGGGATCCATTCCTCACCACTCACCCTCCAGCCTCCCCATGTAGGATGTCTTGAAAGGTCTTCCATCTGCCTTCTCTCAGTATCTCAAACAACGGGTTTACCACAGTGGTGGAGGTAATGGGTGGGAAGGATGGGGTCAGAGTGGCCTCAACCCCTGTGGCATCAACCTTTCTCCTTCCCTGTGCCAAAAGGGCTGTGCCTGTGCACACCATGGGCTCTGCAGAAGTGCATTTTCCAGCTTCAGCAAATGCCATTCAATATAACACCAGTATCAAATGAACAAACGCTGTGGATGAAGCTACTGGACCCCATACTCATCTACAAGTCTGAAATACCTTGCTGAACCAGCTGAAAACAGTGCTGCCTGTGAAAGCAGGCCAGGCATTTCCCCCTCCTCCCTTGCGTTATTTACCTCCTGCTTATGTCAAATGGTGTATTAGGGCTGTAGTGTAATATACAGCATTTGAACTTTTCTTTGTAGTGAACAATGTCAACAGACTGCTTTTCCTGATGAAAAGATCCTGAGCCCATAAATACCACCCCGGCGTGCTGTACGTTGCTCCCATTATATAAATCTCCCCGCAGCGCTCACCTCTGATCCTGTATTGCAGTGAGATAAATGCAGTGCTTAAGGCCTGATTTATTTCAGTCAAAGGACAAATAGGTTGATATCAAAAGGGGCTTCATAACAATTAACATGACAGGCAAGGAGGATTAGCTGTTGCGATTTTCAGCGTGGCGGTGTGGCATAAGCAGGCAGGTGCTGTTATTTGGGCAGCATCCCTCCCCCACATCCCTTCCCATTAAAGAGATAGTTATTGTACTGCTGTGAAAAGAGCAGCTGCTATGCCTGCATTTCCCTATCAGCCACTGTTTCTAGTGTCGGTATGAATTGGGGACACATTGTCGGGTGTTAATTAGCCCTGAGTCCCACCACCACGGCACAGCCCTGCTCTGACACACACCCCAGGATGCTTGCCTTGAATGTGCATTAATCTCCTTCCTGACTGCTGGGAGACAATCTCTGCAAGAAGAAAAAAAAGAAAGGTACCTTAATAGTATTTGCAGAATGCTCGGCGTTATGCTAAGTGGTCAAATTAAATATAACCTTCTCTCTTGACTCTAATGACCGAGCTGCTCTCTGGGTCCCATTACAATGCTGCTGTTACTGACTGTACAGTTTCGACAGACAAAAACCTACCTTCGAAGAGATGAAATACATTTTCCAAAACTGGGTTCAATGTTCAAGAAGAGGAAGACTGGACAGGTAGGATTTGTGCACATTGGGCTGATACTGGCGGCAGGTTGCCATCTAAATTAAGCAGGACTGATCCCACGTTGTTCCCATGGTCTTGCTGCTATTACCAAAGGTGAACATAAAACACAAAAAAAATCCCAGAAAATGTAGACTAGGTGGATCATCACAGCAGCAGGGACATTTCCTGGCAGCGTGGGAGCATTTCCTAGCACCTTCCCTGATCATGCTCCTCTTCCCCTCTTTGCACAGATCTGACAAGAAGAGCAAGTCTGGTTTTCCCATGCAGTTCCAAGTCTGCTACTTTTCTGCTATAGAATCATAAGGTTTGGAAAAGACCTCTAAGATCATATAGTCCAACCGTCCACCTACCACCAATAATGCTCACGAAACCATGTCCCTCAGTACTACATCTACTCTTTCCATAAACATCTCCAGGGACGGTGACCCCACCACCTCCCTGGGCAGCCTGTGGCAATGCATCACCACTCTTTCTGAGGATAAATTATTCTTGATAGGCAACCTGAACGTCCTGTGGTGCAACTTGAGGCTGTTACCTCTTGTCCTATCACTAGTTACCTGGGAGAAGTATCCTGGTAGCTCTGCTAAACCTTGCACATTTGGCTCAAGTCAGGATAGGGCAGGAGCATTACTGTAAAGCAATCTATGCCCAGATGAATATCTTAGGGTATTTTCTGCATCATGATTGTATAAACATTCTTCAGTCTCCTAACTACACTGTGCCTACTCAAAACACCCAACCAGCACTATTTTTTCAGCCTTTACCTCAGACTGCCCCTGGAAGAGTAAAACATCTAAGGAAAATGAGCTCAGTGGCAGGCTCTGAAGAGTTAATCTCCCTGCGAGCTGCCTGCCAGCTGCTAGGAAGATCCTTGCAGCACAGCGATGTTTTCACCTGCTGTTTCCGTAGCCTGTAGCAAAGACGTGAGCGGGAGTATTTTTGTCTGGAAGTTTGGCCACATCTGACCCTCCTAGAGTGAGGGCTCTGAGTGGTGTGGGCATGGGGAGACAGCAAGAAAGAGCTTGGCTGGGAGTGCTGCAGGATTTCTCAGTTTGAGAAATGCAGGGAAGGTTCAAGTGGGCTTGAACTTTACCCAAAATTGTAAGATTTGCTGCTGTTTCTTTCAATCTCCTTTCTTCACATTCCACACAATCATCAGTAGGGAAATTCGGGTTTATTATCCCCAAAGTTGTCTGCGTTCAGATCTAACGCTGTGCTGTTATCGACTGAGTCACACACATGGTGAGTGAATTTGGGCCAGAGTTAGCAAGTATCAGTTACTGACATTCTGTGAGACTTTGGCTTGAAGATCACAGAATCACAGAATCCTAGAATCACAGAATGGTTTGGGTTGGAAGGGACTTACAGATCATGTAGTCCAACCCCCTGCCAGGAGCAGGGACACCTTCCACTAGACCTGGTTGCTCAAAGATACAAAGATAGCATTTTACCCCTTCTTTCAGTGAGATCAGTCCTAAATCTGTGTTTTCCTTTCTACCTGGACTATACCTGCAAAGGCTGTAACAGCAGAACCAGTGTCTGGTGAATGTTACAACACAGCCTCTGCAGCCCTGTAACAGCAGCTGGCACCAGATCACAGCATTTGATTTAAACCCCACTCCTTGTTCAACAGACCAAAAATTAAAATAATACTGAGAGATGACTCAAACCTGTTGTTTTTTTTTTAGCTCCTTTATCTGAAAGAGCAAAATGCGTTTTTTTAGACTAGATGACTTGTCTTTCAAAGAGACAAAAACAATAAGAAGCTGTACCAGGTCCCCCAGGAGCAGATGAGAACAGTGACTTGCTTTGTAACATTTGCCATGTGCACTGAAACATCCACTGAGGTCTTCCTGAGCAGGAGATTATTTTCCCACCCTGCAAATATATATTTTTTTAAGATTAAAAAAAATCCCGACTTAAAGAGGGTAAAAACATCAGAAGCTGAACGCATTTGAGAAATGAAAATCTGAAAAAGGCAGTCCGAGTCTCAGAAATACTTCCCTTTGATTCAAAGCATCCCTGGTTTGAAAGAATTTTGCTCTCACTAGTGTAATTAATTTTCTGGGCAGAAAAAGCAAGCAGCATTTTTTGTTTTCAGTACGTTGCAGCTAATTCAGTGTTTCAAAACCCCTTTCTCTATAGAAAAAGAAAAAAAAGAAAAAAGGAGGGGAGAATATAAAAGTTGGAAAATGCATCAAAACTGACCATTTCCCACAAAGCCAGTTTTCATTTCTAGGAATCAGCACTTTCCAGCAAAACAAGGCACTACACAAGTTTGCTGAGCAGCCCTATTCAGGCAGGAGTGGAGGCCAGCAGGGACACTGCCTTAATGTCATGATGCAGTTGCAGAGAACAAAATGATTCTCTTTCCCCAGCATGTGTATGCATAGCAGAGAAATCGTGAAAGGGGGGAATTTCTATGGTAATGACTACATAGCTGCTGCATGCTTATGCAGATTGATGACCAGTGAGCCAAATCCTACAGTCCTTAAGTCAGTGAGGCTCGGCCTGCTCATGAACCTCTTAAAAAATGCAATCCCACTCCAAAGAAGTGAAAATATTTCAGAGGAAAACAGGAATAAGGCCCATTCTTCTTACACACAGGGATGCTGTTTTTAACAAGTCAGGATTGATTTCTCCAGCTGTGCAGCGGATACGGGGAAATGACCCCTGGCCCCTGGAAATGGCCGTAGCTTAGACTGGCTTGAATAATACTCATCCAAGTGTGTTGGGATCAGTAGGGTTAAACCAGTGCAGCAGAAGGGAGCAGAAAACTGTCATCTTGCCCCTTCCCGTTCCCAGTAGTGTCTAGCCAAGCTGACAGGGAAGATAAAGTTCGCTCTTCCCTCCACTTAACTGGTGCTGGGGAGGGATTCACGCCCTGGAGAAAAGGAGACGTGGCATCAGTCGTGGCTCCTTGGCTTAAATGAAAGGAAATTTTGACAAGCATAAAAATGTTATTTTCTCATGAAAAGCCGCTGCTTTGCTCTGCGGATGGGGATGCTTCTTGAGAAAGAAAAAGAATGGGGAAAAGAAAAAGAGCCGTCTCGGTCTGGTGCAAGTTTATAATAATTCACAGTATTGCCCATTTCTCACTGCATAATGATCTCCAGCACAGGAAAAGATGAACTCTTATTTCTGGTTTCACATTTTAAATATCAAAATAATTGGGCTGAGGAAAGGTCAGCTCTCCCTCACTGCTGTTAGCCACGTTCCTTCCCCAGCTCCTGTGAAAGCTTTTAGCACCTCCTAAGGGCTTGTGGCACTGCGGGGCCATAGGAACCACAGCTGAGGGAAGGGATTGATGCATGCAGCCATTGCTCGGAGCACAGCAAAGAAATGCTGTGCCCTGGTGGGCTGAAATCATGGTGTGTCCTGCAGGTATAGGGTACATAGAGAAGTTCCTCCTTCATGAGGCTCTGCCCCAGAGGGCAGTGAGCATGGCCCCAAGCTCCCAGAGTTCATGGAGCATTGGGACACTGCTGTCAGACATAGGGTTTGGGTGGTGCTGTGTGCAGCCAGGAGCTGGACTCGATGATCCTTGTGGGTCACTTCCAGCTCAGAATGTTCTAAGATCCTCAGATTCTATGATTCACAGCTCCAACCCCTGCACTGCATAGGGCCAAACTCCTGGCTCAGCAAAGCATCTGTAGATCAGCCTTAGAAAGATCCTTCAATGCCTACACTTTTTCAGCATGCACGTTTTTTGTATGCACACACAGGGATAGTTGATTTTCTTGGTGGTGAACAGCAAATCCATGTCACCTGAGAGGGTTGAGGTGAGATTAGCTGTAGGAACTGAGATTTCTTGCTACCTGAGTGGTGCGTGTGTTGTCAGGTTGCTGTGTCTTTATTTCTAAGTGAGTCATATTATACAAATCAATTGCTAATTCAATTAATCACGAAAAACATGCAAAAGAACATCTCCAGGAGCTGATTTAGAGTATGTTATGTACGAGTGATTGAGCAAAGAAAGTTAATCTGGGTCAGAAGACTTTGATTTTTAATTCCTAATGTCACAGATTTCCATTCTTTTGAACTCAAATCTGACTTACATTTTATTTTTCCGAGGGTGCAGCTTTATAGCTCCATTGACATTGGCATGTGTGGTCATGCATACTGAGCCTGTTCTCTTATGCCTGACGAACAAGAGCTTTTATGGATGCAGAGATCAATACAAGCTTAAGATCTATAAAGGTCTGCCTGGCAGTACTCATATGCAGGAGGCTTCTCGTTGCATTTATCTACAAAGTTGTTTACAGGAGGTGAGATTATGATTTTATTGCATTATTTTTTTCTTCTTCTCCATACTCTGGGGAAAGAAGAAAAGGAAACACAGATGAAAAACTCAATGGAAAATAGTTTCCTTGTGCAAAAGAGATGTAACAGGAGCGTAAAGTGACTCAGGTCCAGCGTGGGGAAAAACTCTCAGAATCATTCCAGAGTCCCAGCCAGGACCTCTTTAGGATGTCAGAACATCTTTGTATGGGAATGGTTGAGTCACAGCCTGAACCACTGATTGAGCATCTGGGGAAAAGACCCAGTCAGCCCTGGGAGCACAGGTGAAGGCAATTCAGCTATGTGACCAGAAGGGGTGGAGCCTGGCTGCACCTCTCTTAGAGCTCATTTAAGGGCTGACTGCCACTGGCAAAGCATCTCTTTCTGGTTGATCCTTCTTTGGTAAGGCTTTTTCCTGTGAACCTGGAATCTTCTGATATGGGTGAGCAATCTTCTTTTATAGCACCTTTCTATTGTGCTGGTTCTTCTGTCATAACACCTCTGTTGTAATGCCTTTTCTATCATATTGACCTGTCCAATTGCTACGCTCTTCCATGTAGAATGTGATGTTGAAGACTTTAGTCTAAGTTGACAATATATGCATACATCTGAAATAGGATGGTGAGCTTTCTCTGGAAAGGATAGAAATCAGACATTTCTGTTTTGTTGATAGCCCTAGGTAAAAAAATGGTGCTATAAATGGCACATGTGTGAATGCATAAAGGTAGGATGAAAGGTGCAAGAGGTTTCCAGTTAGCACTGGTAATTATAGCTTCTACTTACCTTGGACATGCAGCAATGCCTGGTGCATGAGGGAGCCCTAGAAAAAGTGAAACTGAGGCCTTGTCTCTCCTGTATCAGCTGCCAGTTTCTGAGGCCCTTCTGTAGGCTGGGGCACGTCAGCTCAGCCCAGATGAGGTCACCTTGGTCAGGTATTAGGTGTTGCACCCCCAGCCATCAACTGTGGGCATAGTACATCTATGCCTTGACATGCTGTTTGGTCTTAGAGAGCACAATAATGTGGGGTATGGAAGGCAGCTGCAAGACTTTTTTCCCATGTAGGACCATGCACCCTTTAGTTTGTCTCAAATGAAAACCACAGAATCGTGGAATTAGAGAACAGTTCAAGTTGGAGGTCACCTCAGGAAGTTTCTAGTCCAACCTCCTGCTCAAAGCAGGCTCAGCTGTGAGACAAAAAATCTCTTACCCATGTCTGAGTAACTAAGAAAATATCAGGTGCTCCAAGCCTAGGACAGGGCTTCAAACCTGGCTAGGCTTTTTTTTTCCAGGAATTTTTTGATGAGTTGCACAGAGATGTGGCTATGGAAGAAAGTTATTAATTCCAGATGAGGAGAAATCCCTAAAGGACACAGGCTGCCTTTGTGACTTTGAAGAAGGTCAGCAGCAGAGGAGCTGTGCATGGGGAGGCTTTCAGTTTCAGAATGAGATTTTCTTTCAGCATAATCGAATATACACT
The DNA here is from genome assembly GCA_016647715.1 of Pavo muticus. Lineage (NCBI taxonomy): Eukaryota > Metazoa > Chordata > Aves > Galliformes > Phasianidae > Pavo > Pavo muticus. The sequence continues at coordinate 3,853,904 of JACDJE010000028.1, read as the reverse complement.
TAATGCAGGGAGAGGGAAAGAAATGTCTTAGGGAGGCAAGTGCAGCATTATCAACACTTCATAGAGCAGAACTACTCAGGGAACATAAGCAGGTAATGCAGGTAATAGTGATGGATTCTCTTATCACTCACCCAGGTAGAAATGGCTGGGCTCCTATGCTGCTTAGAGCCATGGAAGCACTTAGGCAGATAATCAGAACACAAAGCACAAAGATGACCCCACAAGAAGCACATTAGCTGCTAACAAGCCTTGCTACGCTTTACAGCTATGCAGCATCCTCAGCAGGAATTTTATAGGCAAAATGTTTTCTCCAGTACTCAACCCCTGCTACCCAAGCGAGGTGGGAAGGTCTGGATCAAATTCCCTTTCCCACTGGTTAAATAGCACCGCTCTCATTACATCTTGGATCAGGCCCTGCTTCCTTGTAGCACATCTTTCAAGGGCAGCAAGTATCCTGATCCTCTGAACCCACTGGCAGCATCAAAAGTCTCTGTCAAAGACTAGATGATGCTTACTGGTCAAACTGAGATTGCTAAAGACAGAACTTGAAGAGACATTAAGAAGCCACTGGGTCCATCTCCCTCTTCCAAGCCATTGGAAGTACATCATTTTCTGGTGAAAGCATTAGGAAACTTCTTGAGTCCATAAAATTGATTGGTAAGACAATTAACCTAGCTGCCCCTAGAGAGCCTATAAACCAAGATGAGGCGAGAAGCCAAGCGTTGAGGAAGGCAAGCCTCAAGCTCTACAGGAATTTTCATCTTTTGCCTTTATATCACTGCAATGTACTGAATGGATTGCTGTGTTCAGAGTTTCTCCCAGCCCGGTGCAAAAGCTTTAGTGGCTGTTTGTCTGAAGTACCTTACTCACAGGAGGTTTGAAGAGGTGAGCATGTTTCTCTGTCAACCACCTTCTACTTCCAGCAGCAGTGAATTCATTTCAGGTGATTTAGTTTGCAGTTATCTCTCCTTTTCGTTCACTGATGTGACAAGGATGGTTCTTTCTAGGTACCTGGGAAGATGAAACTACTTCATAACCTGAAAAAATGCCTATAGTATCTCCTCAGTGGAATTGGTGATTTCACCCAATGCCCAGTTAAGTTGATAGCATCTTTTTGGCATGTCAGATCAGCTCTGTAGTTTGGCCCATGGTTGTAATTTACAGCTGCCTCCCCAGCTGGTGAATCTGATGTTTCTCCTCAGCATCCTTTCCTAATGTTGGTAGAAGATATGTTGCATTTACACACTTTACACTTACAGGGCTTCAATTCTTTCTGTTACAAAGCTCCTGTGATCAGCTTGGAGTCTCCCAAATCCCACCTGTTTTACTTTAATGAATGGATTAGGAGAAGTGACCTAACATTCAGCTTTATATAGCTGGAGCTTGCTCTACTGCAGTGGGTTATAAAGTCCTCAGATCTCAACTTCCCCTCTTCTCCTCTCATCTTCCCCTGGCTGCCCTGCGGTGTGCAGGGCTCTCCACCCTCAGATCTCTGACTGGCCAAAGGACACACTGAAGCAGTGACTGTTATTTGGGCTCCATTGTATTTTGTTAGCTTGCATGCTGGTATGCACTGTGCATTGATTCTGCAGGATGGCTAAATGTTAATATCCAGGTGCTGAATAGGTGTGGTCTTGGTGGCAGTTTTAGGCTGCAGTGGGACCATGCTTTGCTCTCATTCTGCTGATGACCAAAAATCAAACCTCGTTCATTTTCCCAGCCTCTTTCCCACATCTCAGCACTCCTTATAGTGGCAAATATCTCCTTCAGCTTCCTGGAGAGGGGGATAATTCTCCCACAATAGGCATTGATCTCTCATTAGACTCCATCCTGTTAGTTAAAAGCCGTTTTTACTCAGGCAATCCAGAACTCATTTCCAACCTTAAAAGGTTACACTGTTGGATACTCACCCAGGGTATAATTTTTAACCGCTCTGTTTACTGAATCTACAAAAGCAGTTATTGGAAGTGTTTGTATACAGTAATTTCTTCATAGGCTCCCACGAGCAGGAACGCATGATCCAGGCGGTGCTAACTGTGGTCAAGCTTTCTGCTATTTAAAGGATACAATATTATCCCATTTCACAGAAAGTTTTCCCATGCCACAGTGGCCAAAGGTGATTTGGTTAGAATTGCACGGGGCAGACCAGGGTAAGGTTTTGTCCCATGTGCATGCTCCTTGCCCTGAATTCAACCAGAATTCCAACTCAAGTCTGCATGAGTTTCTTACAGATGTACTGCTGTTTAACTGTAGATTATTGAGCTTTTAGAAGAAGCTAATAGGGACACTTCTAGAGAGGTGTATAGCCCCACTGCTAGGGGCTGTATGGTGCATGAAGTCAAGTTGGAATTGCACATCTGACAGCAGGGTGGTTTAAACAGGTACAGCCCGTGCTGGCTCTTCCCCCTCCTGCCCTGTGCCATCTGCACTCTGTGCAGCAATGTCCAGACCCAGGGCCAGGAAATGCTGGGCCTTCAAATTAGCTCAGCAAAAGGGAGAAATGTCATCTTGGTCAGGGCTCTCTTTGTGTGAGCAAGAGCTGGGCCACATCCTACAGCATCACCAAGAAGATTCTTATATTAAATTGGGCCCTGAGCCAGGGGCAAAGTAGATCTTGGCTGGAAATTTTTACATAGGCCCAATGTCAGTGTGGAAGTTCAACTCGTCTCAGTGGACTATGATGACTGATAATAGCTAAGAATCTTTTCCTCCTATCTTAATCAAGTGACAAAGAACTTTTTGAACAGTCTTTTCTTACCACGTTTTACCCTACTCTGCTATTTCACTGTGTTTTTTAACAGTACCAGCTTCTTCACTACAGGGATTGGTCTTCTGGAAGTGAAATGCCTCTTATCCTGAAGCATCTCTGGATAGTGTCCATTATTAATTTCCAGCTGATGATTGTTGCAGTAGCTGTCCCTGACTCCCTTCACCACTTGCAGCATTTCTCCTTCAAGTTAATAATAGGCAGCAAAAGGCAAGGAGGTACCCACGGACTGGCTCTATAATGCAATTGTGCATGCCAGGCACACTTGATATAATGCATATCAGGGCATCTCTGGTCTCTCCCTTTTCCCTAGGGTACCATGATAGGTTCTTTAATGTATCTGTTTTACCCATTAGAATGGCACAGGGTAGATTCTCCAGAGACCAAGTGTGAATTTGTCAATTTTGATTGACATGTGACACTCCCTCATAAAGAGGGAACAGCCTTCCTTGCAAAGAATATCACCAGCAGAGTTCCCAAAATAGGCAATACTGGGACCTCTGAGACCTCCTCTTTCCTTTTATATCCTCAAGCACCAGGGGCAGCCTCTGCCCAGTTGGCTGAGCACTTCCAGGCTAAAAATATCCCTTCTCAACAGAAGCTCTCACTGCAGATGCTGCAAGAAAGTGACAGCTGCATTTGTCGATTCTCCGTGGGAAATCTCCTTGGCAAGGTCTTGCTAATGACTGAGGATGCCATGCAATGTTCATCTCCAGGGATGACGGACGGAGAGCAAGTGGGCAGAGGGAGCTGCCCACAGCTGTGTTGTGGAAGCTTCCAATTTGTCCTCTCAGTCCAGCAGCTGAAGCAGGGAGGTGGAAAATGAAGAGGAGAAAATATTCCTTAGGCTATTAGAAGTGCAAACAAGGAATTAATGGATGCCCATGAAATTAGCTACAATTCTGCCATCTCTACAAATGGTTTTGTTGCTTGACTGAGCAAGGAGAACTTTGAATCAGAGACAGTGCTGTGGTGCAGGCAACAAAGATCTTCAAGGAGAGTCAAAGTATGACCTGAACAGGAAGGACTTTTCTTCTCCCAGTCTTGACAAAGTCTCACAGGCATATCACTGATATTCACCAATAGGTAGAAATCCCTGTAAATGCTTCTTCTCTTCTGACCTGATGAGGAGAAGAAAACTGAGAGATCTTTCCAATGTTAGTTGTTGGAATGAAGAAGAGTGGACAAGTGGAATGTAGACTACCTTGACAGTATAGGTGCAATTAGCATCGAGCAGTGGCTTTACTGGTTTCTTAATCACAGTCCCACTTACTCAAGGAAGCCCAGAAATACACTGAAAATCCCAGAGACAATGCTAGTATTTTTTTTCCTAAGAAAACTGTCCAGAATGATGGGGGATAATGTTAGTGTCATTCGTTATGGTTTTGGAATGATCTCTAGAATGGGATAATTTCATTTCATGCAGTAGTTTCAAAACTTAACATTTTTTTTCAGCTTAGTTTGTAAGACCACTCTTTGCAGTGGAAGTCCTTTAGCCACACATTCTTTTCACTCTTTTCTTCTTCCCCTCTTTCCTTACTTGCCCTGCTCATCCCTTTTACTGCATCACACTGACAATCCTGAGAGGCTGTTTTGCAGAGGGAGAGGACTGGAAACAGATGTACAAGATCATACAGGCAGTTCAGAGCTTGGATAGAAGTGGATCCAGATCTGGGCTCCTATTCCAGTGTTCTTGGCTATAATTTTTCCATCTGTTTAAGCTGGTCTAAATCCACAATGATATAGAAAGGAATGGGTTTGTATTCTCCTCTTTCAAGCAGTATCTTGCTTTCTGCCAGCACTAGCGTTCAGTGGGGCAGGCAAGTGTGCCAGGATGCTGCTTTGGCTGAAAACAAGTCCTTTGCAGCTAATCACATTAAACATGTCTTTCAAAACCAGTCCAACTGAATCCAGCAGCCTCAAAGTGGGCAATTAACAGACAGCCAGAGTGCTAAGATGAGGGTTTGGGACACACTTTTGGGATACAGATCATTTGGAGTTAGCCATAGTTATTAGAAGACCTTGCATTTAGATGAGTGGTTGCAGTGTATTAACCTCTTCATACGAGTTCTGGGTTGGGAGCTTTGCAAGAGGGAAAGAACAGAATGGATTGCAATGTGTACTTGCTGCTGAAGCCCCTGTTGTCTTGGAGGTACTTGGGGGCATTAACAAACCTGCACTGCTTCTTCAGCATAGCTGGAGGAAGGCCGGTGGGAGTTTCCACCCAGCAGCTCCAATCTCTACTCCTGACAGCAGTGCAGAGACGCCCTGAGTCATGTGCCTTGCTCTGATTCTTACTTATCTGCTTAGATGTCATTAGTGCGGATTTGGACTCATCAGCAGGAAAGCTTTGTCCTTGTTTCTATTGTTTTGTTCTGTTCTTATCTTATGGCCAATCTGTGACACGTCCCAGTGAAGATTTGAATAAATCCAAAGTATCTTACAGGAAGTAGTAAATCTGTCTGATGAATCTGAGGTTCTGTCAGTGCCTGGGTTGAGCATCACGAGAGGTGTGCTGGGACAGCCATGGGGCTGTGCCCTATGGAAGAGGCCTGTTCCTCAACAGGGGTGATTTTATGTTGTTCCAGAGGGCTCTTCTGGTGTCTGATTTTTGGGGCGTTTGGCCCAAAGCTGGTAGCAGATTTCCCCAAAGGAGCTGGAGTGCTCTCTACTAAAAGGAAAGGACTGATATTAAACATCACAGGAACTGATGCTGCCTCCTAATCAACTTGCATCTTTTTCCAGCTCTTTCTTCTGCTTCCTCTTCCTTGACACCTTCTCCTGCTGATACAGAGACTGTCTGCATGCAGGAGGAAAACAAACCTGCCAATGCCACGCGAGTCCCTCTCAGGATTTCCCACTTTGTCAAAAGCTGCTGAGTTGCAGGTGGGAACAGCATGCTGGCAGCGACTGCGTGCCTGCTCTGCTGATCCCCGCTGATGACTTTGAAAGCAGTGTTTCCACATGGAAAAAAAGAAACAAATGCAAACCACATGACTGGGGAAGCAGGGATGTCAGACAGGGAAACAGAGCTCCTCCTAAAGCTGCCTGCAGGAATCTGTTTCTCTTCTATCCTGCTTCTCCCTTGGACTTGCTAGGTTGGAGTCTGGATAGGGCCAGGGTGCAGATGCTGCCTGCTCCATTTCTCCACCCCATGTGTTTTAGTGGGGCACGTCCTGCAGCTGCCATCCCATCCTCACCAAAGGCTTTTCCATTACAAAGAGCAAACAGGAAGGATTTGTCTGGCTTTGAACATGTGCTGGAGTGGGGTGGCTTTCTCTGCTTGCTGTGAGCAGGCACTTTGCCCCACCACAACCTGAAGCTCTCTAGGTGATAGCAACAAGGGATCTGGTTGACTTGAGTGAACAGGTTGAAGGTGTCCCTCCGGGGGACCCCAGGCAGGGATCCTGGAGGAGACAAACTTGGAGAAAGACATCACCACGGAGGAAGGGGCATCATGCTGCCTTCTTGTTTTCAAGACGCTAGCATAACAAGAAAGAAGGAACAAGAGACTGGATGGGCTTTTGTGAGTCATGTTGCCAGTATGAGCATCCCTTACACCAAAATTTCTGGTTAAAAATAGTTGAGATATTCTGTCTGCTTATTCGGGATCCTGCTCTTGGGTTTAGTCAATACTAACATCTTATCTCTGTGGTTGGTCAACAGTGCCTTTGCTGGAGAATGGAGGGAGAAATCTGGGAGATCTCATATCAAACAATATTTCTTGGCAGCACACTAAAATCTGTATTTCAGCAATGGGCTCAGAGCTGAGAGCCCTGACAAGGACGTGCAGAGAATCTTTGGTCACTGAATGGTTCCTATTGCTCTTATATGGCTGAAGAGGCACAATCATAAAATCCAGCAGTGAGCACTGCAGATAGATGTAAGATAAATGCTTTCCTGACCACAGTATTGGTTGGAGAAAAGGGGCCATGATTTCTTTTTCTTTTCTAATGGAATAGAGCAGACTGAAGTGATGAACATTCCCTCTCCCAATACAGCTGATTTGACGTCTTCCAACCCACAGGTTGCTGTGGTTTCATTTAGGTTTGCAATCTCTACTCCAGGACTTTACCCTAGGAGTTGTAACTTCAGCACAAACATGTCGCATGAAGTGTCTGGGCAGAACAGAGACTCCAGGCTATCACTGGCATCCATGGCCGTAATAACCTTGGGTGAGAAATGTAGAAAAGCCAACAGCTAAGCTGTCTTATCCTTGAACAGCTACAGAGTTCCAATAATTGTTATACCAAATCCTCCTCCAGAGAGAAGGCAAAATGAGAGAGAGAGAGAAATAAGTCATTTATATTATGTCCAGACTGACACAGGAGCACAGATATTGTGCAGTACACTATTAATTGTGGGATTCTATTTTTTACCATATAATATTGATTAACCACCAGATAACCAGATATCATTAGTTTGATAAATGCCACCACAGCTTGGAATAACTGGCTGGAAAGTTCAAAATGGGGTATTTGTCAGGAAAAGAAGACAAAGCACAACTCGGACTATTTTATTCATACCTGGGAATAGACAGGCCAGAAGGTTTGCGGGAGGTTGAGCTAAACAACAAAGAAAAGAGATGGGAGAGGAGAGCTACACTACACAGCCTGTCTAATGACATTGGGCCAGTTCAGCCCAGCCCAACACTGAGTTTGTTTTGGTACCAAAACCATAGGTTTTATTCCTAACAAAGGTTGCTGCATTTGCAGGGAGAACTCTGAGTCATGCAGGCTGCCTCAGCCAGAGCTGTGCTCCTGTACTGCTGGGTGTGGAGGCTGTGGGGATTATGGAGATTCATCTTCTTCAGTTGTTTCAGGGGGGAAGATGCAGATGTAGAAGCTCCCAGTGGCTGGTCTATGAGTGGGATGATGCTGTGGGAACAAGAACATTGCTCAAGGGCTGAGAATGTGCTCTGTCATGCAGAGAGAATCAGCTTGACCCTTCTTAGAAGAAAGCTGTAAGCTGCATCAGGAGTCCCACCAAGACCATATTGATTCCATAAGAAACATTGTCTTGGAAAGACATTAGATGAGAAAGTAGTCCTGCAAAGAGGGACAGGGACAGCACACACTAACCAGTCCCCTGGGTGAGGAGTCTCTGCCATCTGTGAACAGTCTCTGTTTATCAGTGCTGCAGTCTAGGTGAGTATATATGCTACCTCCTGGGATACGTGGGCAGAAATCAGCCCACTAATTGATACAGTCTGTGAGCTGAACATTGGAAGTGCTAATGCGTCTAGACTGCTGCAGTCCTTGGGCTCAAAATAGTGCCAGGAGATGCAGAACAGTCACTTGATCATCACAGAGCTGAGGAAATGGAGGGAAAGATAGAGGATGCTGTTTTATTTCTTTTGGAAGACTGGAAAGGTTGAGGAGCTCCATGTGGTTGTTAGTCTATGCAGGTGTACAGGAGACAGGTTTGAGAAGAGGTGGTATTGGGAGATAATTGGGCTCTGGAGAAGGGATGGTCACTACATGGGTGTAGAGCATCTGTGCAGATCCCTTCAAGATCTCCCTGCTAACTTGTGCTGTCCCAGAAATAGGAAATCCGGCAGGTCTGTTCTCAGGGAATTTGTGGAGTCACCATCCTTGGAGATGTTCACGAAACATGGAGGTGTGGCACTGAGCGACGCGGCTCAGTAGACGTGGTGGGGATGGTTTGAGAGTGGGAATAGATGATCTTAGTGGTCTCTTCCAACCTTAGTGATTCTACAATTCTGTGATTCTATGTGAGCATTGATAGAGCCAGAACCCACATGAGAGCAAAGCCTCAGCTCTCAGCAATGTCACCTGTTCAAAGACAGCAGAATATGTAGGATTTTATTCATAGAAACTAGTCCAATCTAGGCAGATAACTCTATCAGGAGGATGGCATTGATCTTGTTTTTCCTCTTTCTTACAAAATAGTTCCATTGCTCGTAAAGAAACAGCTGTTATTTTCATATAAAGCCAGACAAAAAAATCACTTTTCCATCAGCGTGATGGAAAGCTTGTATACTTTGTTTCTCATGGAACTTCTCCGAGCCCTGAGCAGACCTCCTTATTAGTGCTGATATTAGCCATATGGGACAAGTGGCCTCTAAATACCAGCTGAAAATCGTATCAATACCGTACAGCTCTGGATCGAGGCAGATGAGCCAGGTTTGAGCTGATAAACTGAGCTATGTAATTATTCTCTGCAGCAACTGATGGAGGGCTTTTTTGCTTCTCTTGCCTAAAAGTGTCCTTGTGTGCTTTCTCTTCAGCAGGTGTGATGGTCACTTTAGTCATGAGGGCTTTTCCTGGCTCCTGACTACACCATGGGGCCAGCATTTCTATAAGAGCACGAGAGCGCTCCCGATGTGTGCGTCAGTACTGTGACACATATGTGAACTTCAAATTCATTGTCTACATTTTTTGTTTCCTTTGCAACTCAGACAACAGTTTGAAAGCCATTAGCTACCTCATCATTCAAATGTCCTCCAAATGCAAGAACAAAGTGCTTGACTTTTGTTGAATTAAAGTTGTTTCACATATCCAAATGTTCCGAACATTTGCTTTGTATTATTCCCACTCTTCTCACACATTCCTCTTTACAGGTCCAATTTTAGCAGCTCTGACCTTGGGAACCTTTCCTCAGCTACAAGTGTCAGCATCTAGTCTGTCTTAAAAACACAGTGAGATGTCATCTGTCTTCCACGCCAAGCGTCATAAAGTGCATCGATGCTTTCTGTTATTCCTCCTACCAGGCAACCGCACATTGTCTGCATTTATGGCTGTGAAGAAGGAGGATGACGTGACAAAAAGCTCGTGAATGCTTTCTGCAGGCTGGATGGGAAGCGCAGCTGAGGATTTTGCGCAAGCATCAGTAGTGCAGAGCTGTCTGTCTTTCTTTTGGAGACAAAAGTGAGGATTAAAATATTTTTTGTTGTTTTTCTTGGGAAGTAAATCTTTTTAACTCTCTGCCAACCCTCCAAATCAGGAAGCTTTAAGAGGCTCCAAAAAGAAGTAAAGGCAAGTTTAGAGATGTTTAACAGCTACTGTTAGCTATTATAAGCTGCCAGAGATTGATATTCCTTCCACCAGACAGGTTGGGTATAATGAAAACACAGGGTAATAAGATAGGAAACTGTTAACCAGTCAGTACAAACTGTTAGCTAAATCAATAAATTACAGACTTGGGAACTTCTGTAGGCTGAATTATTGCTGAATTACTTCTCTGGAGAACCACCTCCAATTTTAAAGTTCATTTACTTTAACAAGATATTGGGAAGGAGTCTGCAAGGAGAATGGAGATATAGTTCACATATAACAGAAGGAAGTTAAAAGTGAGAAAAAGCCTTGGGGGCACTGGAAGTGCTGAGCAGTTTATACCTTTCCTGTGCAATCCCCAGTATGAGTGCAGAAGTCACAACTTGCAGAAGTGATTTCTGATTTTGGGGTACTCATAGAAAATATCCTATGAGATCTCATTGTCAGAAAGCATCACGTAAAGCTTCTGTAAGTTAGGCTGCCACAAGAAGGGTCACAGTGAACATTCAGAGTCATTAGTCATGTCCATGACCTTGGCCTTGCTGTTGCCACTGAGCACGAGAGCACTTCACATTCCCCACCTGCACTCCAGCTGGAGGATTATAGAATGAAAAGAGCTGTAGTGGATGAAACAGTTCTTTTTTTGCCAACTTGATTTTAATTATGCAGCATATCGTAAACTTTAGAAAATGTATTTAGATTAAAAAAAAAAAATGGTGTGGAGGAGCATGGGAGGGGGAAATGGATGCCTGAGCTTACTAAGGGACAAAAGAAAGTTGCTCCAAATGATGAACATATGTGAAAATGCCAATAATGCAACACTTGCGGAACAAAGGGGCCATACAGATGAAGAATATTCTCTTGCTGCTGTAGCTTATTCCTGTAATCCTTATGTGAAGCCTTGATTGCAGATTAATACAATACCAGTGAGGCCTTCATTGCTTGTGGTGCTGATGTGAGATGAAGTGACTTGCTCAAAGTTATGGCAAATCTGTGGCCAAGGATGTTTCCTTATTTGGAGAGTGGTGAGGCCCTGGCACTGCTACCCAGAGAGCTGTGGGTGTCCCATCCCTGGAGGTGCTCAGGTCCAGGCTTGATGGGGCCCTGGGCAGCCTGAGATGGTTGGGGGCAACCAGCCCACAGTAGGAGGTTGAAACTCAATGATCTTTAAGGTCCCTTCCAGCCTACACCCTTCTATGATTCATGATTCTACGATGCTTTGTGATTTCCCATATTTCCAAGTAGTGGCTTTTGGCTTCAGCTCATCCAAAGGCCTGTAAAAGAGAGGTGAGGGTGGAAGGAATCATTTACACTCAGCTGGAATGAGGTGGGAGGATGCAAATGGGAAATAATGCAACTTCCCACAACTAGATGTCAGAGTAAAATCTCTTCCCTGTTTGAGCAGAGGTTTCCAGACCACAGCCAAAAGATGAAGTTTTTGTATGAATGAAACTCCTTCATAATGTCTGTTTGAAACAAGTGGTAAGAAATTGCTGCAGGTCATGGTGACATGCCGTCCTGAACGCCAGCAACTCAGAACCCAACCTTAAGATTAGTAAAATCGATATTCAAATAGAAATATTTTGCAAAAACCTTATTTTTCCACCATTTTTTTTTCTCAGTCTTCTGTGCATATCCCTATCCTTAAAGACCGCATAACAGTGGTCCCAAAGCCAAATAATTTGCAATCAGGATATACAGGCTCAGTCCCTGAAGCAAGAGGTGAAGAGCAGTCCAAGTCAGAGTGTGTTACCAATGCTCTTTCCAGCCCCTACCTCTTAGTCCAGTAGTGGTTCGCAGCACCCACAATGTGCTGAGGAAAAGGTGAATCAAGATTCCCATCCATATGCTCAGCTTCCCATATCTGCGAGTATTTCCACCCTCTTGACTCTCATCATACATAGCAGTGTGGCTCTGACCTAGGGCTGGGGCAGTGACTGATAGTATCAGAAATCAGTGTGATCTGCAACGTTTTGTACCTTCTCTTCCACTGCAATAAAGGAATGTATACCTGGCTGCATTATTTTACCTCAAATAGATGCTGAGAAAGTTTGACCACCTACTTGGTAGGTCCCTATCCTCTCCCCTTCATGGCCAGGTTGGAAGGAGCACACAGGGATTGGAGGTTGACCTGATAAAGTTCTTCCTCACTCTTACATTGAGAGACAGCTTGTAAAAATTATACAATTGTCTTTCTAGTTGTGTCAAAACAGTAGTGTGAACTGGGGTTTGAAGACAAGCTCAACCAATGTGAACGCTGTCTGAAGCTGGTTCCGACCTTTCCAGCCAGATGCCTCCAGATGTCAGGAGTGACTGGCTTTGTTTTATGTGGGAGATAGGAGGCAACTGCAAGCTGTAGTAATTGTGAAATTCCATATGGCAAAGCTTCTTGTTTGAAAGGGCATCAAAAGAAAAAGATAAAAAATTCAGAACCATGTGGAAGAAAAGGCAAACAGCTACTTGGAGCAGATCTGGCTCCAGGGGAGCAGCTGAGCTGAGCCCCAGTCCTATACAGACTGAGGATTTTGTCCCAGATCCTTTTGCCTCGCAGCCAGCTGCCTACCACCCCCAGTGTTCTCCAAATGGCTCTGTTTGTTTGCTATCATCCACACACCTTTTTGCATATGTTGTTGTTGTGGGTGTTTTGCTCTTTTTCAGCAGTGTGTGGCAGTTTTCTGCTCTAGGCTGAAGAGCATCTTGATGTGAATGTGAAGCCAGAAGTTTTGACACGCCGTGAATGCTGACTGAAAGAAAGCTGAATCAATAAGAACAAAATGGGGAACAGAAGAGCTTCATCACGCACACACAAACCACTTTTCATCCCCCTCTAATAACTGAGGCTTCCCTCTGATCTCTCTTAGGAGTATGAGGCATTAAGCATATCAGAACAGCTATCAAATGTCCAGCCAGCACAGGAATTTTCTCAAAAAGTGGCTGAGGGTAGTTGCCAGTGAATTAACGAGAGGGAGACAGGTATGCAGTGACAATCTCCCAGCCACCAGGGATCAATGAGCTAAATCCCTTGCCAGGCTGTGACCAGCCACCCACCTTCCAGAGATGCCCAATCCGTGCTTTTGTTGACTTACCCAGAAGAGGAGAGGTCCTCAGAGAGCCCAAGGGCAACATCCTCATCCTCATTAGTGCTGGATCCCTGCCAAGGGAGTCCCATTAGTTGGCTGAACATCATCATAGTCTATCATAGTACGCATAAGAAGGGGTCATTAAGTTGCTGCCAGCTCTCCAGGGGCCATGTCTACCTACTGACTTCTACCATTATGTGGAAACTCTCCTGGGTAGGGAAAATTTTTGCAGGATGTTTATAAAGGACATAGCACAGGATAATACACAGGTACAAGGCGTTGTGGCTTCTGGTTTCAAGCCCTGGACTGAAGGGATCTAAGCCATCTCCAGTGGGCTACACTCCTGATTTCCCTGGGACATGCTTTTGGTAGCTGGGCATTTGCTTCACACAACTTGCCTGAGTAGCAGGACTATCAGGATACTTTTCCAGAGGTGCTCTGACCATGGGTCTCTACATCTTTTTATTTCACAGGAATGCATCCACTGACAGGTAGCCATGCCTCAGCTCCTTTCTTGAGCTGCCGCAGCTCAGAAACCTGTACCAGAGCCTAAAGGGAGATGGGGAGCTCTGCATATCCTCCATCCAGGCTGTTAGTGCTGATCAGTGGCAGTGTGCAGTGTGTGCCCCGATATCAATGTGATGAATGTTGTGCTGACTTCGACATTGTGTGCGCCTGTGTACTGAATATTGTCTGCTGGAAAGTAAATAACAGCAGATGAGCAAATGGGGCTGTGAAGACATTTCAATGTCCATAATGTTTCCATCCACAAAATGCAGCAGTTATGCATCATTTTAATGGTAGGCATAGATAAGCAGTCAGCTATCCGTATCTGGGAAATCAAAAAGGAAAGCAACATTAGAGGAAACAGATAGGCAGTGGGTGTTCAAGGGCAATGAGTCATCCTTGCCACAAATAAGGCTCAGAATGAGGAATACTAATAATTAGGAAACATATTTCAAAAGTTCAGTTCCTTCCTGCTTTCCCAAATTATCTTACATGCCCTGGGGGTATTTCGGAATGACAGTGCCTGTATTAGGAGGCAGACATGAGGAAAATCCACTGTGGGAAGAAATGACCAACTAATATAGAAGAATAAAAGTAAGCTTCTTTTTCCTGAAACTCAGATTGCTCCCACAGATGAAACTGGCATGATGGAGGTCAACCTGTAAGAATAAACATATCTGAGGCAATGCAGCACACTGACTTCTGTGCTTACAGGAGACATCACCAGCTTCACTATTTCCCCTTCTCCATCATACTCATTCTCCTGAGCTTGCTCTGCTCTGGTATCAGTGGATGAAATGAATCCAGTGGGTGAAGCCGGGAGGAAGTCATGTGCCTCCCATTTTGGTACTCTCTTTCCCAGCAGTGGGACCACTCAAAGCTCATTTCATCTGCTTCGCTGGAGCTGCCTGGAGTGGGAAGCAAAATGGATTTCAACCTTGCATCAGACTGTGTTTAACCCTAGCCAAAATCCTGGACTGTCTGAAGTTGAAATTTCCAAAGAGCAGATCAGGTTAAAGAATGTGAATTGCACTTCAGCCTCTCGGTATTTAGGAATGCTCCACCCCTGGAGGTGTCAAGGCCAGTCTGGATGGAGCCCTGGGCAGCCTGATCTGAGGGGAGGCTTTAAGATCCCTTCCAATCCAGGCCATTATATGATTCTATGATTCTATTCCAGCTTCCTGGAGGCTGGAAGCAGGATAAATGACAGTCTCTGTCTTCAGTTATTAGGATTTCAAGGGAAGAAGTCTCTTTGGACCTTCAACATCTCAGAGTGTGACACAGTTAACAAGTATTCCTGAAAGCTCTGAATCATAGACAGATGTCTGGACCTGTGCTGGCTACAGGCTAATCACTTTCTGAACTGGAATAAACCCTAAACTAGCAAACAAGTCCTAGTGAAACAGCAGGGCTGCAGTATCATCCTCCTTCATTTCCCTTCTTCCCTCGGCTGCAGAGCTCTCATTGCAGCAGCCTGACTTCAAACACCAATAAATGTCACTGCTGACACTGCTATGGAGGGTGCACACCATCATTATAATCTGTATGCATTTAGCCATCCCAGCATGATAAGAGAATGATTAGGAGAATAGTTAGAGAGTAAATTAAAAACTCCCAGCAGTTTTCTGTGTGAACCTACTAACTTACAGGCATATTTTTTTCACAGCATTACTGAAAAATGCCATTAGTTATACCTGTGACTACATGTTAGATTTAAACCCCTGGTGAGAATTTTTATTAACATACAAATATGTTAGGGCTCTTATGCTGCTTAAAATGTAATTAACCATCTTCTGAAGATTAAGAGTACATAATCATAAAAGAACTGCACTCTTGTGCATTTAATTCTTCTAATCTGCTTTATGTTGATGTTAGTATGGAAGAATAATTGCTGGTTTGCCTTAATAGTTTGGGTTTGTGCTATAAGAAGAAATTGTTAATGAATGTATTTCTAAACTTCAGATTTGGTGGGTTTGCATTGATGGAAGACGATAAACTGCAAACTGAGAATAGGAAAACTTGCTGCTTTTATCCTTCTACTGCTGCTGCAAATGCCCAGCAGTGGAAAAGCTGTATTTCAGCTTTGAAAAAGAGAACAGGATCAGCATATCCAGTGAATGACAAAGGTATGAGCAATAAACTCCAAGTAATCTCTTTAAGCACTAATCTAAACACATAAGGTGTCAACCAAGCCATGTGGGGATCCAGCAAGACTTTTCAAGATGACTGTGGAAGCTGAGCACTCATTACAGGTGAGAGAGGAAGACTTTTGATTTGCTGGGTTGTAGGGTGGGAAATGAGCTTGTGAAATGCACTTAAAAAAAAATCGATGCTTTTATGTTTTCTTTAGAACGTACTATTGGAATTGTCCATCCTTCCAGGACTGCCACAATCTTCGTACAGTGGCCATCACATTTAACTGAAAAGAGGTTAAAACCCTCAGGGATGCAGACTGCCGCTCTTTAGGGGTATTTCCTTCCTAGCAACATGATCAATAAATCATTAGGTAACTCTGATGACTGTGCAGAAATCAGCCTTTTTCCTCCTCCTCTCTCCCTGCATTGCTTCCTGAATGCTAAGAAGAGGTTAAGGAAGAACAGTGAATGCTGTGAGTTGAAGGCATCTGTGAATGGTCACGGTCACATGAATTCACACCGCCACTGTGCAGCGTGGGTAGTCAGTTCACAGGGGAGCCCATGGGGCAGGAACACCCATGGAAAAAGTGGACAAAAAAAGCCCACAATGCTCCTGCTGTGATGAAAGGGACGGCTGTTGCTCCTCGAAGACCACCAGAGCAGGGAGCTTCCTCCTCGCTTGAAGCATGTAAGAGCTCTGAGAGGCACTGGGAGAAAACCAGCCTCCAACACCAACTTCAGTAGTTGGAAAATAATTGGAAAAGAATTCCCCATGTATTTTTTCTTCTACGACTCATGAATTTCAGTGGGGTCCCTCAGCAAACAGCTCTCTGTGGGGTCACAGTGCCTTGTGGCAGGCAGCTGTGTCCAGTCGGGACCCAGTTCTAGGGGACAGCGGTGACAGTGTGACTGCAGGGAGCAGCGATATGCAGCCTGAGAAGGGCTCCTCGGCTGCTTTCTGCTTGTTTTCATTACTTCCAAATGAATGCACAGCCTTTATTGGAAGTTGCTTGTTTTCAGTGCAGCTTCCTTTCAAGGCAGGTGTGACAGGCAGCATTGCTCTGGGCCTTTCACCATGCTCAGTTCTCCAGGCCTCCGGCTGCAGCTCCTCAAGTCAAAACCCACAAAGACAACGTAGATGTTCCCATGGGCTTTCTATGTCTGGGGTCAGCTGGGGGTTAGGGAAAGGCTGTGCCCCAGAGGGCAGTGGGCATGGAACAGGCTGCCCAGGGCAATGGGCATGGCCCCAGTGCTGGAGCTCAGGGAGCGCTGGGACACTGCTCTCAGACATTTGGTACGTGGGACTGAAGGGCACTGCCAGCTCAGAGCAAGCCACGGCCCTGTGCCCATTGTGGCTTGACTCAAAGCATTCCAGAGAGGCATAAATACAGGTTAAGCATTAAAATCCTACTGAAACTGCACAGGAGTTGAGTGCTCAATTCTCTCAGGATTTTTTGGGCAGGTGGAAATATATATATCTAAGCCAATGAAAAGGACACCAGGCTCCCAACCCTAGCTCTACTTAAGGACTGTTAGCACAAATAACCTTGTATAAAGTGGAGTTGAGAACCTGATTAATTCTGCTTGCCATTCAAGCTTGCATTAAATAAGACGTGTAACTTCAGACAGAAAGCCAGCCATTCTTCTGTTCTAACAGTCTGCTGTCAACGCAGGACAATAAAATATGAATATTTTAGATTCATAGTGCAGACAAATAGGAAATAGGAGCTGTATTGTGCTTCACATGCATGGCTAGCTCAGTAATGCTAATGTGATTATCTCACTGAACTTTTGTGCCATCGCTTAAGGGCAGCTTTGTCTCGCTTAGCTGGG
Source organism: Pavo muticus (assembly GCA_016647715.1). NCBI lineage: Eukaryota > Metazoa > Chordata > Aves > Galliformes > Phasianidae > Pavo > Pavo muticus. The sequence continues at coordinate 3,836,566 of JACDJE010000028.1, read as the reverse complement.
ATGTACATATTTGTTTCTTCCATGCATAGCTCCATAGTCTTTTTTAAGCTTGTGGAAATGGGAAAATCTGATTTTCCTCCTCAGCCACAAGGTAGCATCATTCCTTGGCATTGCTTGGACCAGAATGTCTTAAGTGAAATTTTTACAGGTTCCTACCAAAATATTTTAATGTCTGCAGCTTGATTTCCAGACAGAAACATGTGAAAATCACACCAGCATTTAAAATATGAATTATAGTGTGGTTCACTCTCTGCAACAGAGAGACAAGAAGGATAATCAAAACACGAAATATTCTGATTCAGTCCTCTCCCTAAGCAGAAAAAAAAAATGTTTTCAGGATTAGTGGTGGTTTGGTCTAGATGGGCTGCCATTTGGTTATTCAGCTGTGAGATTCATTACCTGGGCAGGCTGGCTTTGCCAGCCCTGACAGCACAGCAATAGCACGCACCCGACGTGGGGTGGCAAAAAAGCCGGGTGAATTCAACTCTAATGAAAACATCTTGCCACACTGACCCAAAAACATGAATGTGAGTACTCAGTTCCCTTTTTAATATCTAAATTCTTTTATTTTCTCTGCGCTGGATTTGTTTTATATTTCCTTTTTAAGTTAGCACTTTGTGTGGGGGTGGATGATACGAAGACCAGTTCTGATGGAAAGCAGATTGAGCCTTGAAGACTTTCACCACTGCATTATAGCTCTGCTCTCTCCACCCCTCACTGATATCCCTTCATTTACATGAGTACTGGACAGGACTTAGGAATCAGCCCTGGCTTGGCCAGTTTTATTGGGTTTATGTGGCAATGTTTTGGTAGCAGGAGGCTGCAGGTGTGGCTTGTGTGAATAGGCCAAGACCTGCCCCATGTTAGAGCAAAGTCAGTTCCAACCAGCTCTAACAGTGACTGACTGCTGCCCACAGCTGAGCCAATCAGTGATGCTGGTGGCACCTCAGCGATAACACATTTAAGAAAGGGATATATGTTCTGCAGCAGTTGCGAGAGAGAGGAATGAGAAAATGTGAGAGAAAACTCTGCAGACACCAAGGTTAGTGAAGAAGGAGGGGGAAGAGGTGCTCTAGGCACTGGAGCACACATTTCCTGACAGCCCATGAAGAGGACCATGGTGATAGAAGCAGACCATGGAAGAACCCATGCCACAGAAGGTGGATATCCTGAAGGAAGCTCAAGCCAGCCAACACAGGAACAGGCTAGAGCTGTAGCCATGGAGAAGGGACCATACTGGAGCAGTCTCCTGTTTATGGATGGTACCTTGCACAGAGGACCCGTGCTGTAGCAGTTCTTGAAGGATTGCTTCCCATGGGAAGGACCCCGTGCTGGAGTAGGGGAAGAGTGTGAGGAGGAAGGAGTGACAGATGTGGACTGTTAGAACTGACAGCAATGCCCATTCTCCATCTTCTGTGCTGCTCCTTCATGCTGCTATGGTCATGTCCCAAGGCAAACAATGGCTGTGCATCCAGTCTCTGTCCTTTCTTCCTTAGAGTATTTACAGGCAGATTTAACAATTCCTCATTGACTGAAAGGATTCAATATGTCAGTGAAACTTAAAAATTCAAATGACCATTAACGATTTTAATGAACTTTGTCATAAAATGTAACTATAAAGCATGCCCAGTAAAAAAAAAAAAAAAGAAGACCTTTCACAACTAGAAGTAAAAAATAACCTTTAAAAATTCTTATAAAATGTATGATGAAACTTATAGTCGTTCCCTCACTGTACATTAGCATTGATGTAGAGATGTAGAAATTATAAAGACTATTGTAGCTCGGGGATTTAGTGCAGGTAATAAGACAAAAAGAATGGGCACAGTCTCCTTTTGTAGAATTGGTATGATAACATCTCAAGTCCCAGCTGAGCAGGGATCAAATCAAGATGTACAGTTCTGTATGTAAGTGAACCCAAAGCTATGTTAGATATGTTAGATGCTCAGCATGCAAAGAAAGATTCAGGCTATGTTAGAGAGTCTTAAGAAGTATTTGGCAGCTTGCTGGGGAGGAGGGAAGGGATGCAGAACAGATGTTCTGAAGATCCCTCTGGTCTTAACATCTGCTCCATAGTTCTTGCAACTGGGAGGGCCTGGATTTGATGACCAGTTTCACATTCCTAAAATGGCCATGATCTCTGCCCTGAAGCCCTCTGAGCCAAAGCAAGGGGTGAGTAAATGTATACTTACATTGACTTCTGGCCAATTATTTCAACTTGCTGAAGTCAATGGGACTTTGACACATGATGGGAGATAATCAGGTGCTTAACTGGTTTCCTCATTAGTGATGAATTGGTCATTTACTTTAGAGGACATAACATAACCACTGAGAGCATAGCAAATTCTTCATTTTAAATTGGCCTCTATGGAGCTCTATGGACGTGAGTGAGTGTGTGTATATGTGTTCAGAGGGCAGAAGGTTGTTCTTTTTCTCTCTGGTTTTATTCTTTTCCTCTCCACTTTCTATAGTATCCTCTTCATATTTTATTTGTTGTACTCTCCCCTCTTCCTCACAGTTTTTGTTTCACGTTCTTTTTCACAGCATTTTAGCCATAGTATCTTTAAAATCATTACAGTCTCTATGTTTAAAGACTGACCCCGCCTCAAGGAAATCTAAAATGCTGTGTCTCAGATTCCCATTTCCCTAGCACCTTTTGGTTCTCTCAGCTAGTCTTCTACTCTAATGGTTTTTGTTTTTAATATAGCTACAATTTTGGAGATATCAGTTACCACTGATAGTGGTAGTAGTGGACAGTGATATAAAGTCCACTTTATATATCAGAATCTCTGCATTACGAAACCTAAGTGCATAGCCATGCTTTTCCTAAAGAGGCCATATTTGTCAAGGATTTCCCAAGCCCAAATATGACAGAATACTGGGTCTAAAACTTTTGGGATGCATCAGACATCCTCTCCATACACAGATCAACTACATGTAAAATGAATAATAGGTCAAAATTTTCTCAGAAAGTGTATGGTAATTGCCTATGCAATGCAGCAGACAGTGAAATGTTTGGAAGCTATCACTCCTCTCACCCATGACAAGCCTGGAGACCTTAGTCTAATGTGTAATAGCCAAGAACTCTGCCTGGATGGAAGAGAGGACACTTCCAGCAAAACCTACTTGGCCCAAGTGAGAGCTCAACATTTCCAGATATGTCTGTGTGATACTTTGATGTACATGAGGCAAGAAAGGGCTTAGAGCAGAGAAGATATTCTCAAGGTATATTGTGCACTGAGAATAAACAACCATATGGAGGAAAGTCCCAAGGGATTTCTCTCTTTTTTCCCCTGAAGCTGGAATATTGCCAGAGGAAACCCAGCAGATTTGGGTTTCTTGGTGGAACTGGCATTCCTGCACACTTTTGAGATTCCAAAATAATGCACATATCTCTCTGCTTCTATTTTCTGACTACTTGACATCAAGCATGGCATTAAAATGTACGCTGGCAAGGATACAGGCAAGGATATAGGCATCTCAGAATTCTATCTGTCATAGAATCATTCTAGAATAGTTTGGGTTGGAAGGGACCTTTAAGATCATCTAGATCCAGCTTCCCTGCTATAGCCAGAAACACCTCCCTCTAGAGCTAGAGATGTTTCTCACAGCCTCATCCAGCCTGGCCAGGGATTGGGCAGCGACAACATCTCTGACCACATATGGCTCTTGTCAAATGCTTTAGACTGCTTGATACTGTAGGCAGCAAGATCCTGCATGGGAGGGTGGGCCATCATATTATTTTCCAATGGAAAGCTATGTTTTTTGGATGATTTATGCCTTAAACAATGCCAGTCTATGTAAATATGTAACTTAGCTTGGATGTCAGAGCATGTGGGTGGTTATTGGCAGTGCAGGTTCACACAGAATCCCAGTATAGCTGTACATCAGAGGACTATTGCCTTTATCTGACAGCCCAAGTAAACAGCAATTAGGATCAGATGGGGCCAACCAATGATTTGTCATAGTCCAGCTTTATGGTTATGTTGGTTATGCTGTTTTTATCTTTGCAAACCATATGTTAAAATCACCTGTAGGCTAGCTCCTATGCTACTGTAATTCAGGAAATAATTAGGAGCAAGAAATGAAAGCAAATACATCTAATGAAACAACAGCTGGATTAATAGATTCCTGTATTTGGACCTCTTCTGAGCAGCCAGGAACTACCTGCTAGGGACATGTTCCCATTCACTGCAACACACTGCTGGCAGTTCATGGCATGCAGCATGCTGGATTCCTAAGACTCAATTTCTGCTTTGCTTTCTAACTGGAAAATCAAATCCTGCCCTGGACTCTGGCTGCTGTCACTGCAAAGGGTAAACATACCACTGCTTTTCCAGCAGTGTCCCTTTCTAATGAGATCCAGCCCAAACTATTACACTAAGGCTCAGTGATGACAGCGACCTTTATGACTTTGGCAGGACCACTAAAACTCAAGGTATTTTCTCCAGCAATACCCCTCTTTAGCAAGAAATAGGAAAGTACAGGAGTGGAGAAACCAGTCATTTCTCAGTTTAAATGCTGTATTTTACAGCAGCCTAGAGGAATGTTTTGATCCTGACGCAACACTTAACTGACCTGAAACAGAAGCAGCTGTTTCTCTACTGTCTGAGTGCCTCAGCCTAGCAAAATGCAGAAGTGTGAAGTGAAGGTCTCTGCTGATATATGTATAATTACAGATTTTGTGCATGTTAGGCACTCTCTATTTTACACCGTTCAATAGGCCTTGTCTGCAGCATAAAGTGGTATGGAAAATTACTGGCTTAAAAATGCATCTGCTAAGGCAGAGCTTGAGGTCTGCATCACAGGCATGCGTGGTCCCACTCTGCTTCTGAAAGTAAGATCAGAGGTAATTCTCCTCTCCAGAACAGGGACCACAGAGCTCTGTGACGGGGGAGGCAGAGTCAGGACGGGATCCAGATGTGCTGCAGAGGGGAACAGCTGCAGTGTGGTCTGATGGGCTGTGCACGTTGCTCTGGGTATCAGCCAGGGAGCAAGGGGAGCTGCTTTGCCCTCATCTCTTCCTCCCCACCCCTACAAAGCAGCATCTGGGTACTCCCCAGGCTGAGAGATGCTTGCAGCCAGGCTGTAAATGGAAAATGGGATGGGTATTTGAGGTCTGCTTCACAGTGTCACAGCTTTCTCATTGAGCTGAACCAAAGAAATCAACAACAAAAACAGACCCAGTAGACTGCAGGATTTGTATTGCACTGCTCACCAATCAGAACTGTCAATGATGACAGGTGAAAACAGATAATAAATTCAATTGGCAAAGCTTGAGGCTGTTAACGCTGGCCCAAACCATTTGAGATTGGCATCCTAAAAGCTTTTCTTCGTACTGATTCCTAATGGCTAATGTACCAGAGGCTCTCCCTCTCCAATCACCTTGGTGTGCATCAGGCTGTCTTTCAATTTCCCCGTGTCCTCTGCACGGGAAAGAGAAAAGAAATTAAACAAGGGCATATCGTCCACTCAGCAGAATATGCAAACAGGGGAGCCTGGAGACGAATCAGCTGGAGACTGGGCTGCCTCCTGGAACTGGGGTGGAACAGCAAGGAAGAGAGTCGTGAGACGCTGTGATTTATATCATGTATTTGTCACACATCACTATATATTAGCATACATACACACATATCCACAGCATATGTGTTAACTCACGTATTCTCTGGCTGCTCAGCAAGCTTCCAGCCATCACTCTTGGTTGAGACATGGCAGATCAGTTACTTTTGCCCTTCGTATGATCCTGCATCAAGGAGAAACTAAAGCAATCTTGACTTTTTGCCACTAAATCTCATGTGCACTCTTAATAGGACAGTACAGTGATGCCATGTTCCATTTCCAGGGCCCTCTGCTCACAGTTGTTAGAACAGTTATGCAGACATTCTTTTTTTTTTTTTTTTTTCCTACTGATGAACTGAGCTCTCAAACTATATTCCAGCTGGGAACGTACAATTAATTGTCACATGAAACTAAAGACCGCTTCCATATGTCTTCTGATGCATGCCATACATACAGGTGTCTTTGCCTCGGATCCACATACCTTCTGTCTGGTGCTAAGAGGGAGAGAAAGCTCAGCCTGATGTCCATCCTGCAAACTGGTGAACATGGTCAGTGAGCGGTGAAGGTAACCAAAGTACTCTGTGCTACTAAATCCCTCACCAGATCTGTGAAACAAAGGAAATAAATGGCTTCTTTATTAAAATAATGAATAATAATGGAATAATAAATATCCGTGATCAAAATCCCCAGTATCACAGCCCCATCTAATGGACTGGCTGAAAGATATTGGAAGGAACTACAGAACAGAGTTTATGTGTTCTCTTGCAATATAAGTTATCGTGATAAACGGGACCCCGTGGTATATTAAACTCTTAATTATGGGCACAAGAGGCATTTTCTCTGAAAATTAAAAAGGTTGCAAAATGGCTGCAGCCTCTGGGAGGCAATTCGTAGAAGCAGAATGCAGCTCGGTGTTAGTGACTCCTTTATCTCCTGCCTTCAGTATCCTCTTGGCATGGATTAGCCTGGAGAGGGGAGTCTCCATATTTCTTCGTCGTGTTATCATTATGCCAGTGACTCTGGAAAGCCATAATCCTACAGAGCAGCACAGGCCCAAGGGAAAACACAAGCAAATCACTGAGAGAAGAGAGATATCAGTTAATTCAGGCTTCATTTTCTATTGTTCATCTGAATCTTTTTTTAATTTAGGAAAATATGGCAGGCAATGCATAGCTTGCAGAGAAATAGCTTGGCCTGCACAGTGTCAGAAACACAGCTACGTAAGCCTGCTTGAAACACTATTGTGCTGGCACCATCATGACCATAAGGCTTGTTACCCAACTTTCAGGTCTCTTGGCTGGACTAGGCTGCACAAAACACAGTTACATGCAGCTGGGTGGTGGAAGGAGGGGTTCTGTGGGGAGCCCCAGAGCTTCTGGAGAAAATAAGAGCGGCCTTTGTAATTGCAGGGCTTGTTCTGCCTGGAGAAGAGAAGGCTCTGGAGAGACCTCATTGTGGCCTTTCAGTACTTGAAGGGAATTATAAGCAGAAGGGAGACCTGTTCCAGTGCCTCATCAGCCTGCACCAGATTTGGTGTACGAAAGTCTGGTTGCCCAGAGAGCTGTGGGTGCCCCATCCCTGGAGGTGCCCAAGGCCAGGTTGCATGGGGCCCTGGGCAGCCTGAGCTGGTGGGGGCAACCAGCCCAGAGCAGGGGTTGGATCTGTATGGGCTTTCAGGTCCCTTCCAATCCAAGTCATTCTGTGATTTTACGGTTCTATGTCTAGAGTAACTAATGGTTTCCAGACATTTGCAAAGGTATTTTGGATCCCAGAAGTTTTCTGAGATAACATTGCTAGGAATATTTCATCCCTCTTCCTTAGAGCTGTTCTTTGCTCCTCCTACAGTGTCCATCAAAAAAGTATGTCTTGCCAGATGACTCAAAGCCCTGAGCCCCCAGCACATTCACTAGTGCTCATTAACATGCTCCTGAAAACAGGAACAATTAAGCAGCAAAAGACCTTTGTAGGTGTTGTCGTCAGGATTGACCACTTTTGTTCTCTTCTGAAGGCTTCCCAGCACTTTGCTCAGCTCATTAAGTAGAGAGCTTGAGATCTATCTGTCTTTTCCCTTGTGAGACTGAGTGCTCAGACACAAACAAGGTCTTTTTGTACTGAATCAATAAATCAGCATCTTAAATTGTAAACCAATAAATCAGTATCTTAAAGGATTTCTGAGCTGAGTATCTGTCTGTAATATTTACCTGAGGGCCTGATGTGGACTTTGTCCATGTTGGTACAAGGCCCATGAAGCCTGGCCAGGGAACCAACTCCATCACATCAGTAACATTTGCTCTCCCTAAGTTGAGAGATGCTCAGATAAACCATAGAACCATAGAATCTTTTGAGGTGGAAGGGACCCTTAAAGGCCATCTAGTTCAGCTCCTCTGTAATGAACAGGGATACTTATAGGTTGATCAGATGTTCAGAGCCCCATCCAGCCTGACCTTGAGCATCTCCAGGGATGGGGCATCCACCACCTCTTTGGGCAATCTGTGCCAGTGCCTCACCACCCTTATTTAGAAAACTTCTTCCTTATATCCAATCTAAATCTTTCCTCTTTTAGTTTGAAGCTATTTCCTCTTTTTCTATCGCAACAGAGTCTGTCTCCTTGGGCAGGATCGTTTGGGGGGAGGCATCATCCCAAATAGAGCAAGTGCTGCACATGTTTTTCAACCGACCACTGCTGCCCACCTCGCCAGAGGCTGGAAGGATGAGGCACAAACACTCATCTTTTGGAGGTTCAACAATTTGAGAGCCACAAAAGTTGACCAGCTGCCAAATTCCCATTTGAACAGTATCAGCTTCTTTTCTGAACCCACACTATGTCCACAAGCAAACACTTCAGGATTAATTAGGGAAATGTCTGCTTGGGTTAGTGGCTTTGCTGGAGTCTGACATCTCGGGTATGGATAGGTTCACCTCTGGGGTGTGCAGGTCCAGCCCTGCCATGACCATGCTCTGTGTTGCCTCCTCCAGAGCCACCGTAAAGCAGCAGAAGACAGGTGGACGAGCCTGTTCCCATAGCTGAGCAGCGCATCTCTCCTAATTGCCAGCACAGACCCAGCTAATTAGAAGGTCATTAGGGAGGAAGAGGCTGAAGCAATCAGGATTTCTGTGTATCTGGAACTCAGCTCCTAGCCTTGCTTGCAGCACCGGGCGCATGCCCCGCTCCGAAGGGCTCTGCAGAGAACAGAGGCATCTAGTGGCAACGTCGGGAACTTCAGTAAACATCGCCATTCTCTGGAAAACGTGAGTATTTGCCTTTTCCTTCTCTTGGCTCTAGGAGTAAAAATATCTTATTCCATAATACTCGAAGGGGGAGGGAGAGGGACAAGTCCTTCATGCTCTTGGGAACAGCGCTTGACCCAGCTGTGATGCTTTGCTGCACTGCAACCAGATTCTGGTGCTGTTTCATTGTAGGGGAAATGCTGCACCTTTCCATGCTGACCCAGGCATCACAGGCAGCTTCTGAAGGCAGCAGCTATCTGCAAAGATTCCCAAACCTGTTGCTCCCTGCCTGTGGCCCCTCTACACTGACCACACATTGCAGGCGCTGTCACTATGTGCCATATCTGCACTGCCCATGTTGGAAAAGCAGTCCTTGCACACAGCACCTTTCAACTGGCTCATATCCCAGGGCTCGCAAATGTGGCCATCGAGTACCTGATTACCCCTGGCAGTGACAGCTCTCAGTCCCGGCTCCTTGGCTGGGTTGCATTACCAGATTCACGTGATCTGAATTTCCCTGCCTCCTAATGCATGGATGGAGCTGGCATGTTGTGAAGGGGCTGTCACATAGGTGAGCCCATGTTCTCCTATTGAATAGGGGGCAGACCAGCCTCCTGGGCCATCAGGCATCTAACAAAAACAAAATTCATCCCTTTATTAAGCAAAAGGAATAAGGGAGAAAGCACAAAGCAAAAAATATGAGTGCTGAATGCTAATAGCGCTGTAGCTGTTATGCAATTCTTTACAGAAAATCAAAGACAAATGATAATACTAGAAAAGCACATTATTATTTTATAGGCTCAGTCCTGAAGTGAGAGGAGAGAGAAAAACATGCACAGCTGCTTTTCTGTTTTGTGACCACACTGATGTGCCTACAGGATATAAAATTTTGCAACATCTGTATGTGCTGTCTGACTGCAGGTAAATCCTGAAGCCTGCATTCACCAGACAGCCCATTATTTCCTCACTCATGTGCAGATGATATATAAATATTATATATTTTGGTGAATTCACCAAGTTTGCTCTCAGCTGAGAAAGGTGAGGTCTGTAAAGCAGTTACTGCTGTCCAGGTGAATCATAGAATCATTTGAGTTGGAAGGGACCTCTAAAGCCCACTAGTCCAACTCCTCTGCAATGAACAGGGAGACCTACAGCTTGTCCCTCTTCTGCAAGAAGAAGAGGTTGCACAGAGAAGCTGTGGATGCTGTGTCCCTGGAGATGCCCAAGGCCAGGTTGGATGGGGCCCTGGGCAGCTTGGCCATGGCAAGGGGTTGGAACTGGGTGGACTTTAAGGTCCCTTCCAACCCAAGCTATTCCATAATATTCTATGATGAATATATACATTTGAAAACTGGTTATCTTCTGTATTGAGGGGTTTATGCACTTCTGAGTTGAATTTGAAGAAGGTGGCTTACTCCCTCCCTGTGAGAGAAGAAGCTGGAGAAGGTGGGTGCCAGCCAACCTTGCTGGGTGAGATGGGCTGTGCTCTCATAAAAAGCCACGAAACCTGATGAGGGGACACTAGGGCCTTGCTGCCAAGTGTGCAAGTGCACCTTGGGCAATGAAAGCAGGTGGTGATTGCATGTGTCTCCATTGGTTGTTCTGACCTCACCTTCACCTTGCCAGTGATTGACCTGATGCAATGAAGGGAGTAAGTTCAGGAGCTGAAATTTCAGGAGCTGAAGATTAGCAATTACTCACAACGAGCAGGGATTGCTTCTTGTTCCCCCCCCCCCCCTTTTTTTTTTTTGGTCTGTACAGCAGTAAATATGCTGTGGTCCTTTCTAATATAAGAACTTTCTGCAGTGCCTCAAAACTGATGGGCAAAGCCCCATGTCCTTGCATCCAGCTCCTCCCCCTCCACATGGCCAGGACAGTGTCTCTCCCCTCAGCTCTTGAGCTCAGCCAGGAACCTGACATGTAGGCACAGCAGTGACTACCACATGTCGCTCACAGCAGTAAACTTCAGGATCGTGCTTTTGTCTTGTCCATCAGCCACCAACATGCCCATCACCATAGGCAGAGGATTGCTCTGCCACGTGTTAAGTTGCAGGAACCCACTTGCATGCCTGAGCTCAGCGATATGTGGATATTTTAAACATTTTGATCTATTACATATCCTCCGGCTAAACAAAAAGGTCTTTTTTAGCCACTTTTAATTTCTTTTCCATGCTGCTGAGAGTCATGGTGATGAACGACCCTGCATGAACCCTGTAGGAGCCAGCGGTTCTTTCGCAGGCTGCTTCCAAGGCAATGCAATTCATTGGCACCCAATCTGCTTTCTGCCGCAGGAGCTGCAGGCACTCTTTGCTAGTTCCTCATCGATCACTGCAGGCAACAGACAAAAACACCTCTTCCCACTGGATTCGGTCAGGAGCTGCCAGGTACTGTGGTGGGAGGGAGACAGAGCTTGGAAAAGGGCAGCTTGAGCTCTGCTCTGAGGCACCTCCATTTGTTTCACGTTTCCAGCCCTCGTAATGACACAGCCAGGGCTGTGGCAATGCACGATCTATCACGGTCGTTGCCACCTCCCTCCTAGGAAGCTGATCCCAATCTGTCAGTGTGATGGGAGAGGCAAAGGCTGCATGAGAACCTGCATGAAACAGCAGCCTGCAGAGACTAAAGGTCTCGCCACACTTAGAAAGAAGAGGTATGTTATCTGTAAAAGAAGCCCAAAGAGAGGACTAAGGGAAAGCTCACAGACCTGTGTGTCCCAGCAGCCACCTCCAGAGCTGGTTGTTTGATTTCTGAACTAATGGAACTGAAAGAGAGCAAAGGGTTCTGGCTTTCAGCAAGGAAGGGATTTTTACAGCCACAAATGATCAACGCACACTTTGCTGTGCAGCTTTCAGAGGGAAAGTGAGGTCCTGAGGTTCAGCTGATTGCCTGAGATATTGGAACTTTGCAGAGTTTGAGTGCTTGAAGTGATCTTCCCGACTTCTCCCATGACAGGGACCAAAGGAGCTCCCCCAGTCACTTCTCAGCAAGATGACACTTTCGGTTACACTGACAGCTTATTTTGCAGAAAGATACCTTTCCTGCTTGGAATGAAGAGCTGAGTTTGGTCCCTGGCACTTGCACAGGCTGCAGGTGGCTCATCAGCTGCCTCCAGATGGGTCTGAATGGTGGAATTCAGGAAAGTTCAGGATGGGGCAATATGATATTACGTCTGTGCCTCACTTTCCCTTCTTCTTGTTGGCGATAAGGACCCACAATTCCACAGATGCTCTATCTCTAGCACACTCAGACTGTGGACTCCTATGGATGAAGATGATGCCTTGCTGAGGAGATATGGAAGGACCTCCTAACACTGAGCCTTCAGACTTTCCAGGAGACTCATCACATCCCCATTCTCATGTGGTAAATGGACCCTGTGGGTAGCTTGCTGACCTGCTCCCCTATATCCTGTACAATAACTGTTGGGGTTCTTCTTGTGACAATGAGTCATTGCCCAATTGTGACCATATCCAGAATTACTAGCCTGGGACACATCACAGGGTACAGAGAGATGTGTATGAGAAGGCAGGAGGTCCTTTCACTCCAGTCCTCCAGACAAAGCTAAATTAGTAGCATGGTTTGCAGCCTTGGCCCAGAAATCTTCTCCAGTGTTGAGCACTGTTGCAGTAGGGTGCTGTTCTGCTCAGATACGTAAGACTATAATAAGAATTTTGCTCATATTATTACACACTCCCATCCTTTACATCCTTCCAATTCCCTTCCTTGGCTGCAGGGAGTTCAGTCTGCGCCGCCTTTGCTGCATTTCATCAGCCTAGGCATATAAACTACAAATTCCTGCAGAGATTGAAACACTTAGGTCCTATATACATGCCTGTAACTGATGATTACTCTTTTTTTTTTTTTTTTTTCTTTTTTTTTTTTACCTGGAAATTTATCAGGAGGATTGAATTATTGTTCACTCATGGTGGCACTGCAATGAGTTATATTCATTTCTGAAGTTTTGATAGCGATCAGAAACATCTCCATCAGTGTTGTAAAGGGATATTTTACAAACAATTAATAACATTTACTGAAGTTCTCTGTGTGAAGTAGAAAAGTATGATAACTTCATTTTAATGAAGAAGTGAACCCAGCAATCCCTCTTGCTCTCTTCAGTGTGCTTTCAGCACAGAACTCACCAGAGCCATGAAGTTAAGAGGCTGTGGTGTTAATTTCTGGATTATTGTCCCTTTTACATACAGCTGGCATCATTTTACCACCACCTGGGCATATGTTTCAGAAAATAAATGTTCCAAAGAAGATGTATTGAGATTTGTAAGTCATTTGGACTCTAAAACACATACATGCTTACACTACAGTGGATGGGAAATCAAACTGGACTAAGATTGCAAAGTTGTTAGTCATGTAAGATGTCCTAGATTCAGAGAGTCATTCTTGAAATACCTCTAAGACCTTTCCTAGAAAGGACAAGTGGTTGCCATATTCCAAATTGAGTGTACAATACTGTGATTGCCTACAGGAAGGGCAGCCCTGCACCTACTCTGGCTTGTTGCAGGGAGCAGCATTACCAACTGCCGTAACAAAGCTTGACCAATGGCTCCTCGCACAACCAAGCCTGAGTTTTGCAGAGGTATTTGTACACCAATAAGAGCAAAAACAGAAAGAGAATAAACAGTAACAAAGGAGGGAAGATTTAGGTTGGATGTCAGGGGGAAGTTCTTTACTATGAGAGTGGTGAGGTGCTGGAACAGCTGCCCAGAGAGGCTGTGGATGCCCCGTCCCTGGAGGTGTTCAAGGCCAGGTTGGATGGGGCCCTGGGCAGCCTGGTCTAGTATTAAATGTGGAAGTTGGTTGCCCTGCCTGTGGCAGGGGGGTTGGAGATTCATGATCCTTGAGGTCCCTTCCAACCCAGGCCATTCTGTGATTCTGAGACAATTTGGTCTGGAAGAGTTTTGCCCAGAGCTAATTTTGTAGCTGAGTGATCTAGGACTGTGTGCAGAACTTATCCGGGGGAAAATAAAAGCAGTTGTCTTATTACTCTGCTGATAAAAACGTCTGTTTCTATGTATACAGATTTTAGAAACTCTTCTAGTCCAAAATTAGCTTTGGCTTCACTGTCACTGTCATCACTTACAACACCCAGGCAGCGGAGGAAGTAGAGGAAATGCTAAGTCATGGCCTAAGCCAGTAATGGAGCACCTGGTGGGAAGGCAGGGCCAGCCCAGGAGAACTCAGGTGCATGCAATGCACCTGAGTGACTGGAAAGGGTGGAGCCAGGACCCATGCCTTCCTAGACCTCATTTAAGGGTTGGCAGTGGAGGTGAAGGTATCTTGCTGGAGGTCTCTGTACATCTATGGCCTTTTGAAGGTAAGAAGTTTTTCTTCCTTTGTTTCTGTATCCACAGTTCCACTGCTTGGGCTTATCCTTGCTTGCTGCAGCATGGGACTCTTCTACCTTGCTGTCATTGCTGTGTTTTCCATCACATTATAGCATTACACTAAAGTAGTGGCTTTAGAGGCCCAATTTCTGAGAATGTCTTAAGAATCATAGAGTCATTTAAGTTGGAAGGGACCTGTAAAGGTCATCTAGTCCAACTCCCCTGCAATGGACAGACACATCCACAGCTAGAATCATACTGGCTGATCCACAGGCATCCATTGAAATACTCCCATCAAGAGTGTAGACTATCATGCCAGGAAGAGTCCTTAATTTCCATATGGCCCCTGCAGCAATAGGAAAAGTACTAAATATTGCTCTTTCACTCAAGCTCATTTTCCTCTGATGTTTTTAAAATGGAGTCCTGCAAATATCTTGAACTCTGAGTTTTACTAGGATAACTGTTAATCGTAAGGCAAAGATGCCTTCTCTGATGGATATTTCTGTTATTACAATTGAAGTTTTGTCTCCTGAAATTAAGAAACAATAATTAAAGTATTTAGCGCCATGGGCTGATAGAATTGTTTTGACACTAGTTCTTAAAAAAAACCTGAAGTTCCCCATCTTCTTTCCCAGCACTGTGCTGTACAGGGACTGCTGGAAAATAATTGAGAACTGTAAACTATTTCAGGCTATGGTTTGTTGCATGATTGGATTTGGGGGGGACCTTTCAGGGTGGAGAAACATCTGGCACGTTTTAAAAAAAATCTTTATGAAGAGAATAGAGATGAAAGAACATTACCAAGATGTGGTAATCAGCTGTCATGAAAGTAGAAAATGTGCTGTGGAAGATTTCTGCTTGTCGATATCATGAAATATTCAGTATGCCTACGAAGAGGGGTAAGGTGTGGACTAATGGGGCAATTGAAAAGGGTCAGCTTGAGGATGATCATTACAAAGGACACAACTCTGCCCTACTTTTTCCTTCTAGGGGAAGATATTATCGAAATGCTGCACTATCTAATTCTTTCCTGTGTATTTAGACCCATACAAACAGGTATGCATGTATGTAGGAATAATATTTTTTGGTGGCTCAGAAGTAGATGAACCAGAACAAAAAGGTGGCTTGGGGCCAGGGCTGCTGGATGTGTGTTATGCAGGCTGTGGGAACAAAAGTACACTTCTGAGGTGCTGGTACAGGCTGCCCAGGGCAGTGGGCACCGCCTTGAGATGCCGGAGCTCAGAGAGTGTTGGGACACTGCTCTCAGACATAGGAGATTTTGTGTGGTCCTGTGTGGAGCCAGGGGTTAGACTCAGTGATCCTTGTGGGTCCCTTCCAACTCAGGATAGGCTGTGATTCTTCCTCTCCAAAAACAGCAGGAATGGAGCTGTTAAACTGTAGCATCCTTGTCTGGGGCCACTGCTGAGTGAACACACATAGACTAGCGTTCTAACATAGCATACATTTAAGCATTCTTGAAACTGGAGCCGAGTTCAGAAACAGCAAGAAAGAAAAGAGCAAACAGCTTTGAGTATGCTGTAGAATCAAAGAAATAATCAGCATGGTCCTGTGTTAGAGACAGCATTGGAGATGGGGCTTGGCAAAATGATAGCTGTGAAATTACCAGGCTCTGGGTCTGTGAGCCTGAGAGGAGGTGACAGCGATGTGTAAAGATACTACTGGGGTGTTAGATAACGTGGCACATGGAGGAGCTGTCATTTCAGGAGAAGCTGTCTGTTAGGCTGAAAGCTTTGGATGAGGCTTTTTAAAATCATATTTTAGTTTAGAGCTTGTGGATATAATGATGACAGTTTGCACAAAAGTCAGGTCCCTTGTACAATTTAGTGGGGTTTGGCAAGATGTTTGGGTGTGCTCAGCATTGGAGCAATGGAGAAGAGCTGGAGCACTAGCCTCTGCTTGTGGGGTATGTGAAAGCTTGAGCAACCCCTAGGCCCCAGTGCTTGGTTCCTGAAGCAACATGTAGATTTTTTTTCAATAAGAGGCCTAATTCTTATTTATGAGCTCCCAGCTTCAGAGTCAGGTCCCGCTGAACGCTGGAACCTCTGGATACTTTGCTACTTCCTTAAGGAGCATAAAAGCACTTCTGCAATACCCTCTCTCCCTACCACACAAATGTAGGAGGCCGCTGAGGTCTGAGAGTGCTGGATTTTATCCTGCCAGAAATCAACATGAGAAGTCATCTTCCAAAACTGGGTTGATTCTCTCACTGGAGTTGTCTTCTTGCCTAACATCAAGCATACCAAATATATTTTCTAAATTATCTGGGGGTGGAAGAATGTTCATTCAGTTCATTTTTACTGAGTTGCAAGTTTTCTGTTATCAGGAGAGTCAGAAAAAAGGGTTTTGATTGAGTTTTGGGTTAAAGACTGGGATAAAATCTCCTACTATCCTCAGCTATTCAGAGGTATAAGTGGGCTAAACAAGGTGAGTGAACACTGTGTTGTTAATATGACCGTAATTGAAATAGTGAGCAGTTCTTCACAGTTAGAATTCATTTGGAACAGTTATACATTACTACCTCCTTAAGAAATAAGGACCTAACTCTGGGCCCCCAAGAGAAAAAAATCTGGCTTGTATTCTGCCTACATACACTCACATTAATGCATAATGCAGCAAGTTTCTTCCTTTCTCTGCCTGTCCCTTTCTTTTTCTCATACTCATATGCACGCAGCTGAACTCCCACACAAAGTTCTATGGGGAAATTACAGCCTGCTCTTGTCACTCCCTTCTTTGTCATTGAAATATTGCCATAGTTTTGGAAAGCACTCACTTTACACTAAACTTCTTCCAGTTCAGGAAGATCATGCTATGATAATGTAAATTAGGATTTTCTGTGTAAATCAATGACTTTTTTTCTCCCCAAAACTGTGTTGCAGCTGTATTAATCATGAACTGTAGCTTTCATGTTGGCAAATCTTTGGGTACTGGGCATGAAGAACCAAACTCCCTGTTGTCAGGTCACATTATCTCCAGGATTTCTTACAGGCAAATTGTGTCCTGAATACTCTGCATGATTCACAAAAAAAAAAAAAGTCTTTCTCTATGTAAAGCATCATATTCCATTAAGCAGGAGAAATAAACCACTGCATGCAAATGATGTGAACACGTGGCTTATGAATAAGCAGAACAATTTTAGGAAAATCATCTCAGAGCATGGCAAAAAACAATTACACAATCAGATCAGTACTCTTGATCTTCCAAGACCAAAGCAAGTGGTCTTCTCTTGGTGAAAAGGAGGAACAGCTCATGGCTTGTTATCAGTGATGGTAAGACAGACATTGATGTCATGAACATGAAGATGCACGAAGTGCAAGAAGAAGTGCTTGTCTCAATTCTCAGCAGGGAGAGGGTCTCTAGGCCAGGACAAGTGTCTGCCAAGGGGCAGCAGTCAAAATGTAGGATGCTGATAGTGATGTGGGAGCTCTGCAGAGATAGCCATGAATAAAATCACTGTACAGCAGGGATGGCTAACTTCAGGGAGACTGAGGGCCATGACTATAATGTGTCCAGTGGCATAGAGCAATGGCTTTAAACAAGGCTTTTTTTTTTAGTGTTTCATTGGGAACTTCACTATAAATGCTGTTACAAATAGGGAGATCTATTCCTCCTTTTTATTTGCATTGTGGCAGACATGAGGAGTTACAGCCTGGTGCCTCCTTCCACCTGCATACCTCTCTGTAGGACTTTATGTGAAGTTAGCATGCTAACTGCGTGCAGTGTCAACCTTAAGCCTGAAAAAAAGTCACCATCTACTACCAGCAGAACTTCAGTAAGTGCTGCCATCATACCACTAAAGGAAAGACTCGATCCTCTCTACACCCGATGTCATCTACCATTCTGATGGATGTGCGCTGTATGGAATGCTATACTACTGCAGATGAGAGAGAAGCAGTTAAGATTCAGGTCCCTTAAACAGGGGCTAAGAGACATCCTATGTGACAGTTTTTGCATGGTTTATTGATTTCAGAGTTTATTGTGGGTTCTCTCTTCTCTGTCAAATGGATTCTGAATGTTAACGATTCTTCTTTCAGCCTCCAGGCAGCTATTTCTGTCCTCAGCTCTGGACCCACTGAACATCGCTTTCTTATGGTTACTTTATGGTTACTCAGCCAGGCTTGAGAGTGGTGCACAAACATTCCCAGGTAAATCCTAACAGTGTTGACTTGCAAATCTCAGATACTTCATCCTTCCAGCAACACAGGAAAGTAAGAAATAGGTCATTTTGGACTCAAATAATGATTGACTCCACCATTTCTCTTTACAAGTAAATTCAGCATGGTTTTCCCCACTTCTCCTTCAGGACATTTTGGAAGATACCACCAAAACTTTACCAGAAAGCAAAAACAAAGCTGCAAGACATCTCACCAGCTCTGCCAGGTCCCCATTGGAGGTATTTCCTTGGCCTTGTAGAACAGAAATCAGTCATTTGTGTGTAGATGAAAAATGAGAATCAGTTACTGGAGTTCAAAGTCATCACAACCAAATTAAATAGAAAATGAAATATTTTAAGAAGCTACCTATAGTAAGTGGCTTTGAATTAGCTGTAGACATGGATGACTTTCTTTCCATCTCCTGACCACGAAGAATATCTGCTTGAATTGAATTCTCCCTTTATATCATGTGTCTTTCCTTTATTTCCTGTCATAGATGTGTGATTAAACTATCACTTTTGATATCCCCCAAAAATGATGAAAGAAGATTACACCATAAATCATAAACCCTTCTTTCCACTTGTTTGTGAGATTTAGACAGCTTTCAAATTTTCCCCTCGTGATTACAGCAAATTGTAATAGAGATAAAACATAAAGTGTTTATAGGTATTTTTTAGAGGCCATAAGATTTATGAGATCATTTTATAGTGATAATTTTGATGACAAATGCAGTCATATAGGGTTTTTTGGTTGCTTTTATTTTCACTTGCTATGAAGCTGTTAGATAAAATGCCACTTAAAAAATTACCTTTTTTTTTTTTGCTAACAGAAATGAAAAGATGGCATCCCACTGAGCTGGTTGCATCATTTTTTTTATTATTTGCTTTTTTTGGAGCAGGCTATCCCCAAATGTTACCTCTCCTGTTATGTCTGCTGGAGCTATCCCCAAAATCCAAGACCATACTAGGTAGCACTGAAGGCTCTTGGTTGCTGATGGATGTCGAGTTACAGCACTGGAGATCCAGGACCATACTTCATGGCAGAGAGAGGAAAGCACCAGCAGAAGCCATAATGAAGCTATTAGATATTGCTGCTGACTTTCTTCTCCACTCCCTGGCAGCTAGCATTGTTACCAAACCCCACATCCATTCTCTTTCAGCCATTTAAGTAAAGCTGGGACTATGGTGTGTTTCTGGATATGGTAATGAGGCATTAAGTGATCTTCTGATCATGGTGAAGGGGTCAGGAGAGATGTCTCTGTGCATGCACACATTCCTGCAGTGATGCAGGGCATGATTTTAATGCAGGGGAGGGTAGCAGGATACAGAATCATAGAATTGTTTGGGTTGGAAGGGATCTCTAAGATCATCTAGATCCAAGCCCCTGCTATAGGCAGGGACACCTCCCTCTAGAGCAGGCTGCTTGCAGCCCCATCCAGCCTGGCACATTCCCAGTCAGCCAACACCAGATGAATAAGTCAGTCCAAGTATCATTTATACATCTCATTTTGCTCGTTATACCTGTGAGTTAATGTAAAATATTTTTTGAGGTGGCTTGCAGTCTCAAAGTATTTATAAGGAGACTTCTGTTTTAGTTGTAGGGGCTGCTCACAGCATATGAAAGGCCCTGCTGGCTCACAGCCCTCAGTCCCAAAATGATGAGGTCTGTTGGTCAGTAGTGTTCTGTTTGCAATGTTTGTTCAGGTTTTGTTCAATTAGATTCACAGGATAAGAAATCTCAGGAGGCCATAACTTGATAGTGTGATTCAGAGCCATTAATAGATTGTAATAACTATAATGTAATTGATGATATCACTGTCCTTCCTCTTATGTTTTGTTGCTCTTGCAGCCTGCCCTTGGGTGGACCATTCCAGGAAGATGCAGAATGAGCACTGGGCCAATGTGTGAAGGTCCTCCAGTGGAGGGATACACAGCCACTCACTGAGTGCTGACAGCCACCCAGGAGGAAGTTCTTCAGGTCCCAAATCTGGCTCCTGACTGTCAGCACTGGGACTGGATGCCTTGAAATGAGACTCAAAGGGAAATAGGGTATATCTTATGTCACCAGTTTGTACAGGGAAGCCAGTGATTTGTAGTGAGTACCATGTGCTGTTGCACTGGAGTTACTCTCTAATTATACAACATTGGCACTTTCTGATACTTGCAGTAATCATTAAATCTATAATCACCACATTTCCTATGTGTTTGAGAATCTCTCCCATGTTAATACAATATAATTAAACCAGCCCCTGTTTCAACAGTATCTGCATTAAAAAAGAACACCAAAGAGACCATAATAGGTGAAGAGAGGTTAATAATAGGTCATGTGGTTAATCTTCCAGTTACAAGGGCAAACACTAATTACAGGACTGGGAAGGAAAAGGGCAGCCTGATTGCAATGTGATTATGGTGACCTTGTTAAGAGTGATCCAAGCCATGGTGGGGCCTCAATAAATAAAGATAATACATCCCTTAGCATGTCCCTGTGGATGTCAGATGAATGCTGAGAGTGGGCCATGCTATTCTCCAGCCCTGTCTCAACACAGCGGGATTGCTGGCTTCTTGTTCTGCTCACTGAGAAAAACAAAAGCACCAGCTACTGATAACAGATATATCATTTTGGCTTCTAATGGGCCCCACAGTACAGCGTGTTACAAATTAAAGTGAACTTCAGCACATTTGTTCATCCGAGGTGGAGTCAAGCACTGTGATGCACCACACTGCCAATGGTGCTCAGGGAATTTCCAGGCAGCTGAAGACATTGAGATGGAAAAATGATAAAACCTCAAGCTTTTCCTGCACTTTTTATAACCCCAAGTATAAACTGTGCAGCCCAGGAAAATATATCCCACAGATTATAACAGTTTAATTATCTCAGGAGAGAACTTGATGTCTGTGTTGCAAACTGGTCCATGGAGAAATTACTAGACTCCCAGATTTAATTAGGGCAGGACTCAGACAGGGAACACAGCGAGGTTAACACAGATGTCTGCATGTCCCATCATTCTCACATCCTGTAATAAACAGGCATTTGGGGAACTATATAAGTCAGTACTGGAAGCAAACAGTCCTGTATTGGAGACGCGAGACTGGTGCCTGCTAAACACCCATAAAACTGCTCTGGTCATGGGTATGGAAAGTCTGTTGTTACTGCTGATGATTTTGTATGTTAATTGAGGACAGGGATAGTTTGAAAAGCAGTGTCTGCAGACACGTCAGGGCTATGCAGAGCTCCTCAGTCTGGCAGCTTGTTGTGAGCTGGATGAGAGCAATGCCTGGAGCTGTTCAAGCTTTCCCCACTTCTGTTTTTAAAATGTCTGCAAAAATGTTTTGTTTTTTTTCTTTAACCTCGGATTTTTTCTTTACTATTACATTTGCATTTACCTAAATCTTTTTTTCTTTTTTCCTCAGAAAGGAAAAATGTCATGGTAACTGCCACAAACACAAGGAAATACCTACAAAGAAGCTCCTGGCTGTGTTGCACAGAGCCCTGCCATTGGGTACCCAGCAGATAATGGGGCAGTCCAGCTGTGCAGTGCAAGTCTGTGAGCTTGCCGTGCTGGGGCCTGTGGAAACCCCTGGCTGAAGTTCCAGAAATAGGCAGAGTGTGGGAAGAGCAGTTGAACCCCGAAGGTGTGAAGGAAATCTGTGACAGCTGTCTGTGTGTACACAAAAACACAGAAAGCAATTAAACCTTGACATTTTTCCTCTAGATTCTACTCATGAGGATTTCCTATTTAATATTAGAATAAATTCCAATTAATTAGTTCCATTCTGCCCACCCAGAATTCTGCATTGTGGGTGCTGATAAAAAGCAATTCCACAGTGATCGCAGATAACCAAAATACATCTGCAGGGCAATCCCACTAACTCCTGTAGTACCTTCTGTAGTGACAGTCACCCACCTTTGAAATGTTGAATGGAATGACAGAGAAGGCAAAAACAAATGCTTAAAGGTGGTGATTTTCTGTTAGAGGCGTTTCTTTCTGCTGCCACGCACCTCAGGTTGGAATATCCCAGGGGCAGATCTCAGTCTGCTAGAGAAAGGATCAGAGGTCGTGGATTTTCCATGCATGTATTTTCAGCCAGTTCTCCCATCACAATGTGAGCTGCATCTGAGTTTGGTCCCTAGAACTCTAAACATTCTCAGAAGCTAGAGAGAAACTATGACTGAGCAACACAGAAGTGGCTGAGCCCCCACAGTCCTTGTTTTTTTAGTCCCTGGCCTTTTGCAATCCTGCTCTACTTCTGAGCTCATTCACCCCTGTAGCACTGTGACAAGGGAAGTGCCCAGCAGATTCCCAGGAGCCAGACAACTGCAGAGCACTGCTGTCACCCTGGATGAATTTCACTCTTCCTTCAAAGCTGCAGTCACATTTTACAATTTTTGACAAAGCTCATTTTGAAAGGTGGATAAACTCAACTCAGATCTGAGGGCTCAAATACACCATTCTGGACCTCACCAGCTTTGAATTACCTCTGATTTGAGAACTGATGTGACTGTATCTAATAGAACTTAACTGTTTATTTCCTGCTATAAATCAAGGATTTTGTCAGGGTTGCTAAGGGATACTATTCATTCTCTTTTTTTATTTGAAGGCTGAATAGTAAATAGTTCTCCCTGGAAGCAACTTAATCTGTGATTTTGCTTTGTAGAAGATGGCGTTCTTAATTCAGCTCTTACCACTGCTCAGCCGCTCTGTTGCTCCTCTGAGTTTAAGCATGACAAAAGGAGGGACAAAGGCTATGAACTGGCAGCATTTCACTCTAGCAGAAAAAGAACACACTATTTAAAACATATTTTGAGAAAAAGATAAATAGAGAATTATTCTGGGTAATAAGAGATGCACTTGATCACTATGCCTTCTGAGCATGACTGCTATTTCTAGTTGCAACATCCTTAATGAAAGCCTCAGATGGTACCACTGGGTTTACCAAAGGATCTGGTGTATTAAAACAATTGTAAGCTTCTTCAAGACTATAAAAGATATGATAAGTCTAAGCAAGCTGTGATGTGCTAACCAAACAGACACAAAATATAAAAGATGATTTAGAAGTTCTTTGGTAAGCAGAAATATTTATTCCCCTCACTCTACAGAGTAAACACTGGGACACTTTCAATCCTTTATCTGCTCACTCAAAGAATTTTTGAAGCCTGACCTTGGACACCATGCAAGAGGATGTTTTGGCATGATCAAATATTTGAGAATGGAGGAATGTTGTTGAGCATTTGAATACCTGCTAATATTTTGGCTGATCCAGAAGTCCAAGTAGTTCAGAACAGTTGCTACTACTTCCAGAAGGCCTACTTACTGTTCTCACAGAATGGCCTGGGTAGGAAGGGACCTCAAGGATCACGAATCTCCTATCTCCCCGCCACAGGCAGGGCCACCAGCCTCCCCATTTAATACTAGACCAGGCTGCCCAGGGCCCCATCCAACCTGGCCTTGAACACCTCCACAGATGGGACATCCACAGCCTCTCTGGACAGCTGTTCCAGCACCTCACCACTCTCATAGTAAAGAGCTTCCCCCTGACATCCAACCTAAATCTTCCCTCCCTCAACTTAAAACCATTGCCCCTTGCCCTGCTGTTATCTACCCTTTCAAAGAGTTGACTCCCCTCCTGTTTATAGGCTCCCTTTAGGTACTGAAAGGCTGCAATGAGGTCACTCCGCAGCCTTCTCTTCTGCATGCTGAACAAGCCCAGCTCCCTCAGCCTGTCTTCAAAAGGGAGGTGCTCCAGCCCCCGATCATCTTCGTGGCCCTCCTCTAGACCCTCTCCAATAGCTCTCTTTCTTGTACTGGGGCTCCAGACCTGGACACAGTACTCCAGATGGGGCCTCACAAGAGCAGAGTAGAGAGGGACAACCACCTCCCTGTCCCTGCTAGCCACCCCTCTTCTGATGGAGTCCAGGATACCATTTGCTTTCTGAGCTGCAAGAGCACACTGCTGGCTCATGTTAAGTTTTTCATCCATCAGGACCCCCAGGTCCTTCTCTGCAGGGCTACTCTTAAGGACTGCTCCTTCCAGTCTGTATAAATGCCTAGGATTCCTCCAGCCCAAGTGCAAAACCTTGCACTTTGCTGTGTTAAACCTCATTAGGTTCACCCAGGCCCACCTTTCGAGTCTGTTGAGGTCCCTCTGAATGGCATGCCTTCCACCGTGTCAACCGCACCACTCAGCTTGGTGTCATCAGCAAACTTGCTGAGGGTGCCCTCAATTCCGTCATCGATGTCATTGATAAAGATGTTAAAGAGCACCAGTACAAAGACAGACCCCTGGGGGACACCGCCCATCACCAGCCTCCACCTGGATATAGAACCATTAATCACCACCCTCTGTCTGCAGCCTTTCAACCAATTCCTTATCCATCAGGTGGTCCACCCGTCAAATCCACATCCCTCCAATTTGGAGATAAAGATGTGGTGGAGGACCATGTTGAAGTCCAGGTAAATGACATCAGTCACCTTCCTGTTGTCATTGCATCCCTCTCTAGTACTGCTTGTGTGTGACAACTAGTGCCTTCCTGAAGTCCACCTTCATCCACCTTGTTGTAACCCCAGACTATGTACCTCCCTCAAAGCTCTACAGACTGGTGTCTGGCTGCTCTTACTATCCACTGCTGCTAGATATGGAAGAGCCCTCATGAGCTGAGTGGTGGTGGCAGCATTGAGAGTCAGAAAGAGGAGACAGAAGATGCTGGGGATTAGGGCTGGGAATTTATGAGTTTGTGATAATTGTAACCATTCTGAAAAAGGATGAAAGACTATCTAATTTATCCATTTTGAGACAGTGGAAGAAAGGGAATCTGGTAAAAGGGGAAAATGACTTAATTCACCTGCAATACTGTATCCTTTTCCATTTTTTAGTTATTTTCATTACATTGATTTTTTTTAATTTCAAAGTCATCCATATAGGCTTTTTCCTCCAGAAAGCCCCGAGATAAGACACCTAACATGCAGGTCCTTTTCCTAAACTAAGGGCATCATATACACCTTCAGGATCAGCTTCCTGTGCAGATAATTAGGGGGCCTCCAGATCAGCATTGCTTTTCTCGGCCAGCCTTGGCAGAGTCTCTGACATGTCCTGAGGGCATGATGGGATCTTCAGGGTGCACTTTCATCCAGCAAGTGTCCTGCAAGCAGCGTTGAGCCTGAGGACCTTCAGTGAAAGGCAGCAAGCAAGGTGAGGGCCACCTCAGATGAGTCAATGGTTTGAGTCTTATTGGAAGTATCCTGCCATCGCTGAGTTTAGACCTGCTAGGAGTTTGGTCTATTCTCTCCATGGCATCTAAATATTCAGCATCAGAGACAGCTGCAATATATGTGAGAATGGCTCCTTCTGAGCAGGTGAGTTGGTTTTCTTTCCGATGGCAGCTTAGCTCTGCTGGAATGGGGAGAGGAGGGAAAAGGGAGAGGAAGAGTCCCTCATGTTTGTTCTACACGAGTGACATTAGTCAGTATTTGCAGAAAGTGCTTTTCACTGATTGAATTTTTATTTATTAGGATGTATACTCTTCGGCAGGCAGTGTACCTCAGAGGGACTTGAATGAATTAATCAACACACGCTCTGTACCACTGATCAAATGCAGGATAGCAACAGATGGCCACATGCTAGCAATTTCCTGGCAGATGGGTCCTATCCACCATCTTTCACTTATCCAATTTAATGCTGAAAACCACAAGCAAACTAATTGAAAAATAGCATTACACACACAAACCCTCTTCTTCTGCTTCCCTTCCAATCATACTGGTTGAATAATAAGTAGTAGCTGATGTGCTATCAGACCCACACTGCTTGCATGGAGACTAATAAAAGCTTAACTTTGATCTGTTTTGACAAATGCAGCTACAACTTTTGAGTATTTAATAATTACATTAGTCAAAGCCAATGATCATGACATGCAGCAATGTGTTATTTAAAGAAAAGGAAACAGGTATTCACGTCACCAGGGCGGTTTCTAATGCAACCAGAGCATCAGAATTTTTACCTCTGTTCTGCCACTTCTTCGATGGTAAAAGCAATCAAAGAAAGCCACAGTCAAAGGGAACAGTGTCCTGTGGTACCTTCTGAAGAAGTTAAGCTCTTCCCTCTGATGAACATGACTCCATAGCTTAGAATTATTGAGTTCTCGCAAGAGATCAAGCCCTGGTAGATACTGTGCAAAGACAGAAGTCTGACCAAAAAGCTTTTTGTATAAGTAGGAAACAAGAGACAGTAACTGGAGACAGGCAGACTGCCTGGGAGGAAAGTGAGGAAAATAAGGAACAAGGAGACATTATTGGTCAGGATGGCGGCTCATCGTCTCAATGTATCGGCAGACTAACTGATGTCAAACAGACAATTTTGGCAAAAGGCCATCCTAGTTCAGCAATGGAAGGCAGGCAGCAACTGGAAATAACACTATGTAATAAATGGAGAGAAACAAAGGAAAGTAGCTAGCAATCAATATAAATGAGAAGTTAATGAGGTACAGAAAAGTTATATATAAAAGCACTAGACAAAAACCCATCCTTAAGAACAATATGAAGATTTTAAAAGAAGAACTGAGCTAGGCTAATTGTCAAGAGGAGGTTGAGAGATGGGTAATAATGGTCCAGCACAGACAAGTGTCCCATAAGCAATTTTGTGGTATTATTAGGAAGAGCAAGAAGATGCACCCGTATCACACATGCTTGGCAAACTTTCTTCGTATTCTAGGCCAAACAGTATCAAATGATCAGAATTAAAATATCAAAAGTAACTGCCATGAAATATTTGTATCACACAACAAATGCTAAAGGAGTAAATTAAAATACTAGTCAGTCATTAAAGCAATCAGGCTTGGTTGTTAACCTGGGCCTACTCTAACAAATTGAATTTTAACCCAGAAAGGTGTAAAAATCAGAGGACATAGAAGGCTTGTTAGCCAATATGGAGTACATAGAAACTACGTTGTAAAGCACTAATTCTGGAAACAGTATCATATTAGTAATGGAGAAGTTGCTTGTTGTGATTGCATTTACAGACATGTGCTCCAGGAGATTGCATAGCAAACCAGGAGAGCAGTGAAAAGGGGTAGGGAAGAGATTTGTCCTCTGTGCAGGACACTGAAATCCAGGATGTGGTACAATGTGTTGAATTGCACATGTGCCAAATTTAAGCTAACTGTAGGAAATAGGTGTACAATGGTAAGAATGCTCCTGAAAATGGCTTTGCCTAGGAGTCTTAAAGGGTGGATGTGTTTTGATTATAGAAAGAAGCGTAAGAGGGGGCTTGACTGCAGTGTGTAAATACCCTTCTGGAAAGAAAACACAAGTCACTAGAAGAGTGGATTAAATAGATAAAACAAAATACCTTGGGATATGAATGGGAAATCAGAAAATAGGTTCGGTGGATGCCCAGGCATTTAATATGCTTGAGGCTGTAACATCTGTAGGCAGCCAGAAAGAAGGAAGCAAAGGAGAAGATAGAACCCATTGAGGATAGCAGAAAGAGATCTAATTCAAAGCAAAGGGCTGGGGGAAATCATTATTAGTAGCTTAATTAGGACTACCTACTCAAGAGATAAATTATAAGGAGCATAGAAAAGGACATGGTGATTCATGAACTGTGTTTACAATTGTAACGCAATGGAAAAACACAGCAATAACAACAGAGCAACAAGGTCCTAGGCTCAAATGCAACAGCAATGGGCACAGAAACAAAGGAAAGAAGCTGCTTACCTTCAGAAGACCTCAGGAACACAGGGCTCTCCACCAAGCTACTGTTGTCTTCACAGCCAGCCCTTAAATGAGGTCTGGAAAGAGGTGGAGCCAGGATCCACCCCTTCTGGTCACTCAGGTACATTGCTTGCACCTGAGCTTGCCTGGGTTGGTCCTGTCTTCCACCAGGTGCTCAATCACTGGTTCAGGCCATGACTCAGCATTTCCACTACAATGATGCTTGGCCAAGATTCTGAACTGTGTAGCTGGAAGGGCAAGGTTTAACGTAGAAATGGTTTGGAAAAGAGATGAGGAGGGAAGGAGGAAGATGGAGACAGGGATGTTCAGGGAATGAAAGAACTGCTAGAGAGGCTAATTCATGGTAAATCCTTTTGCTCCACCATCACAAGTAGATAAGTTGCAAATACCCTGTAAACACCAGAGTTGGCACAGAATACCTGAACTCCAGGGAAACTAGCAGAAATTAACAGGATGTGTTCCATGGGAAGCTTGTAGGTTAACATAGTAAATTTTGCAACGTTCATTCCTCTCCTGCTGGGGAACCTGTGAGAAAAGGACTGGCATTAGCAGTCCCCATGGGCACTGTCTGATTCCAGCTTTGAGAAAGGAAAATCAGCTGCAACACTTTTGAAAGCTTCTTCTCTATTTCTTTGTGAGAGCAGCTTTGGGAAGATATAAATATGTATATACACACACATATATAATCTTTTTTACATGAAAAGAAAGAGAAATGTCATAGAAAATGTTGTGCTTTTGTCATGTATTTAAATTTCTGTTCACAAATTGAAGAAGTTTGCTGTAGCTCTTTTTATAGAAGGAATGAAAATGGAAACAGTTCCATCAAAACTTCAATGTCATTAAAAAGTCATTTTTCAAGTTGAAAAAGATTTAAAGGGTATTTTTGAATGCGATCATTACAGAAACAAAACCAATATGAAAAGGAACAGGAGAAAGAGGCTGATTTGGCAACAACACAGAATTCTGTATCAAAATAAAACACAGCCAGATTTCGAGTTTGGGGTCATATCTATTTAAACAGAAGACTTTCTGCCTCCCTTCCACTCCTGAGAAGCCGGCAGTGCGCCTCTGCCAGCCATTATCTGTGGGAGCTGCCTGGGGGACCACGTTCTCACTGAGTGACAGCCACTAATCCCCAAGTAATTGAGTAAATATTCCTGAAGAAGTATGGATGAAAAAATTTGGAAGAAATGGGTGGCTCTGAGACAGGGAAGGAATGCAAGCAGAAGGGATGAAGGTAGAGGGGAAATTCTGCAGACGTGAAGAGCGAACCACAACGTGGATGCTTTTATGAAATGTCCATCTCATGGTGAAAGGATACATCAGACTTAGGTTTGGGGAAGATGGGACATGCTGCCATCTCACAGTGCTGCATCTTCCCACTCCAGCAGAGCCGAAGGACGCCCTTTCTCTTATGCTGTTTTCCCTCTCACAGGGACCTCAAGAGAAAGGTGGTGGTAAGACTGATCACACTGAGACAAGATCTGACCCTGTTTGGCTAGTCAGCTCTTCTTACCCAAGACACCGAATGAAACAGCAGGCTTGGCAGTGAGACTGTCTTCCCCATGCATTACACTGCAGGGGTCAGCCTGTAATTCCTGGAAGTGGTTAATTGCTAGCCTACTTTGATCTCCTTGAAGTCTAAATCAATTCACATACTCAACATTTTGCAAAAAAAGGGGCACGCCTTAGCATGCATACTTCCTGCACTCTTGGATATGTCTCCAATCTCCTCATCACTCCCTCCTTAGCTCTTAGAAGAATTGTACTTAATGGCAAACGTGATGGAGAGACTGCAGTATAGAACCTACAGAGCTATCATTTCATGTCACTGAAGGAAGAATTTCAGCTAAAGGTAAAAATGCTATTACAGCTCTTTGGGAGTAGAAAGAGTTTAGGGCACAAGCACCAATGCATGAAATCTGGATGCATTCATGGAATTTAGCCTGTAGGACTGATTCATTGATGACAGTTCATCTGAATGCAGATCGTGATGCAGACCTGAAGAGAACAGAACACACAACTTGATTTCCATTATCTATATGTAGTTGTCCATTGTCATCTGGGATATTTAGTTGTCCAACTACAACCCCAGAGTGATTTGGATCTCCTGTAGGTCACACACCACATCCAGTCTTCTCACCATCTCTCCGTTGGCTCTGCTGATGGCACTGACCACAGCTGCATGACTTGTAAAAGCAGTGTGAGCAGATAGCCCATACACAAACACTTACATTTAGGTATCTTAATCTCAAACTAAGTCATCTACATCTAGCTGCCTGAAAATCAGCTATTTGTTCTAAGCTTGCTGATGAGACTGTAATCAAAAGAAGTTTTCACCAGTGAGTCCTGCATCTGAACTGAAAACAGGCAGCTAAGCTCAGATTAACTGTCTTCTACAAGGCCCTGCCTCTCTCCATGAGATAACATATAGGGATTTATTTGATGAGGCTAAAGAACATGCCTTGCAGGAGGTAACCATAGAGTGGCAGTACCTGCCAAACGTAGGGTGCAGCAGAGCGTCATTGAATGGGTGGCACAGATTGGCATGCAACACCACTGACCATGGCGAAGTGAACTGCAAAATTCCTTTTCCTTACTTGAATATCTCTGCCTCACTCTACATTGACTGCTACTTCCACTGCAAGGAGGTAGAGAAATTCATCTGTATGCAGGAAAACAAAGGTGGGTGACAAGTGAGGGGGCTGATGATGCCTTTGGCACATATACAAATAAATGATCTTTTAAGCCATGTTTGGCAAAACCTGGCCCTCCAATAAGCACAGATGCCTGTTTCTCGTCATGTTGTATGCTAAGTTAATAGTTAGTCTCTCCTGTGTTCTTTCGTGGCCTACAGAAATATCTTTTAAATGTTCTTTCATTACATAAAGGAATAGCCTAGAATATAATAGTGTGTTTCTCTTTTGGGCAACACAATTAACCTTTCCTGAAACAACAGATTGTGTATTGTAACATTTAAAGGCAAAATCAATACGTTATTTTCTTGCATTACATTCAGATGTGCTGTTTTACCAAGGCACGTGAGCATGGAGAGAGCATACTTTTCTCAAGGAAGAGATCTGCAATTCCCCACTGCATCGCATATTTTTGTTTTGTTTTGTTTTCAAACATGAAATACAAAGTCTGAATGCAAATAAAACATTTTGACTCAGAAATACTTCACCAGCCATGAGTTCCACCAAACACCTTATCTCCATTCCTCTTCCTCCTTTATCAGCACCAGTTTTTATAATTCCCAGCTTTTTCCATTCTTTTCCCATCAAAGCCTTCACAAACAGTAAAGTCAGAAACCCTTAATAATAGTTAGTGGAAATATTCTCATTCAGTTTCCCACCAATTTTTGAAACTCTCAATATAATAGGATGAAAATTCAACATATTTAAATAGAAAAAAAAAGTCTAAAATGTTGTTCTTCCTAACAAGAGTACATTAACATCCGCTGTTTGCCCTAGTGAACCATGTCTGCATCCATATGTAGAAATGTTTGGGCTTTGGGGAATAGCCTTATCTTCTGTTCGCTATTGAAAAGCCTTTATTTAACGAGTGGAGAAGAATTTTCAGGCAAATATTCTACTCCTAGAAATATTTCTTGCATCAGGCAAATTACGTGTACATTCATTTTGAATATGAAAAATCATTTTAATATAGAAGAACGAGTCCCATTGACTTGAAAAAGAGAGCTTTTATTTTGTTTCCATGTGTTTAAAATGGAGAATATTGAATTTTACATTTTGTAATGACAGTTCTGTTCCCGGATTTAATTTTAAAAGCATGAGGAAAAAAAACCAAAACAAAAAACGTAAACAAGAACTCCCCAAATGAAAATTAATATATTGTTTGTTCCGAAATAACTGCAGAAGCTTTCAAAACGTGCCTCAAACAGCAAACCAAGAGGAGGAAGGAGCCCTCCAGCCTCTAGAGCTTGTGCACATTTTTCTTCATTTGATGGTTTTATAAGCACTTTTCATCAAGATGTGATTGCTACAGACATTTCTTGGGGTACTGCTGCTTCTGCCCTGATTGGACAACAGCAACCTTTTAAACAAGAGTAAGTAATGAACAGCAAACTTATCCCATTTGGATGAAATTACTTCTTAGCCCTTCCCTGCCCTTCCCCAGGAGCCCTGTGTGCTCTTTATGTGGCACTTCTGATCGCAGTTACAGATGGATTTGTACAGGAGTGCTCAGTCTTTCAGAGCCCTCTGTGGGAGAGGTTTTGTTCCAGAATAACAGCCATTTCAGCACTCTGTTCATTAAAAACCAACTACATGAGCAAAAACAGTCTGAAGAGGCCTTTGGGGTGGGAGAAGTAGCTGTGAAGGAGTTTTTTTTCCCATATTGAATGTCTTGGTTCTCCAGGACACCAGCAAAATGGTTCATCCCTTTTCTGGGATTTATTTTTCCATATCTGACCACAGTGACCCAAAGTTTCAGTCTGATAGTGTTGATGTGCCACTCTATATCTTGATGCTCTTAATGCAGCTTCATTGCATTTTCAGAGTAGCATCAGCATGTCTGTAATTCTGCATTAGTTTGTAACCTACGGCAGAAAATACCCCTGAAAAGGAAGAGCAAAACTAGAAGGGAGAAACTTTCAGATCTGTATTTAAAGAGGACAAACTCCTGCAGTACCCAGACAGGGGTATGAGCAACATCCCTCAGAGTATGTTCAGGACTTAAGAGGACTCTGCTCAGCCCAAGGTTTGTTTAGCCCAATACCCTGCTTGCACCAGCGGCCAACAGCAGCTGCTTAGGAAAGTCTCGACAGAGCATGAGATACTGAGTTTCTTTGTGTCTACCCAAACTTCCATCCTTCTGCAGGCTGGGGCTTGCAGAGCTAATAACTTCGGGTTTAGCAGCCCAGACTCAGCCCCATCAAGGAGCATCACCTTCTTTACAGACCTAGTTCTGCGCAGTGCACAAGCAGGCTTAGCTCCCCACGGTGCTGAGCAGGCTCTGCTCTCATACAGGGAATCGTGTTCAGGAATTCACATGCAGCTGGGAATTCCCCTATTTCTAACACTTTGCAGAAACTCCTGGCTCAGATGCTCCAAGAGGCAAAAACTGCAAGGTAATTAGAAAGAGTAAATTTATTCCCTGGTTGTGTGCCTGAGTGTGCCCAGCTCATTCCACACTGAGACCAGTTCCTCGTGTATAGCTCTGAACATTTCCCGTAACTGCACTCACCTCCCCACCCCCCAAACAAACAAATACGATAGGAGATGAAACTCTGATTTATTAATGGTGTTAAGGTAAGAAAAGAAAATAAAACCTAATTCCTCAATTCATGAACCAGAACTACCAAAGCTCTAACAATTTGAAACATTGCTAAAGAAGTTTTAAAAGGATCAAGAGAAAAACCCATTGTTTCTAGTTTATAAGCAGAACAACAATCTATTTGACACAAAGCTTGTGATATAAATTAATATTTCATCATTCAGTAGTTTTATTTCTTGGGAATAAATTGCTTTCTTGGTTAATGGACCTGGCCACATCTCATCAACAGCAGAACAAATATTTGCTGATTTACCCTGTAGGAGATTTTGAACTGCAGTGTTTTTATTTACTAGAGAAGTTTATTCTCTAATATCAGTAGAAATCCTGGCTGAGAATATGACAAAATTAGGTAATATGTGAGCCTCGGTCTTACTGGATCATTTGTCCTAAAGAGAGACTGAGGACAGCTCCCGCCCAGGAAAGTCAGGTCTCATCAACGTGTTGCCTTTCCCAATCCTAAAGTATGATTTCAGCATCACATCTCCCTGCCCTGTCCACCAGCCTCCAGGCAGAAATCCCAGCAGCTATCTTCTGTGCTGGGCTGGCTGAAGCCCCATAAAACATCCCACTGATAGAGCTGTCAGGACTACTCACGCTCAGTGGGTTTAATCAGTAGATGTAGCCTGCAGTCACAAGCTGAAATGCTATGAGCTTTGTGCTACAGCAAAATGTAGGTGAGGGACATTCACTGAGTCACACGTTTGCCTGCGTGAGACAGTAAATATAAACATAATGCAGAGACAGAAAATCCCATGGCTAGGCACATAGACAAGTGCAACAAGCCCCAGCAAACACCCCAAACCCAGAACACTTTGCCAGACATCTGGAGCATCAGAAGGAAGATCCTAAACATTAATGGATAAAGAAGCTATTATATGGGCCTTGTACTCTCAAAGGAGATCCCCTTGTCCCCATTATAATAATCTCCAAGATGATAATTAAGTGGGCATAATGCCAGAAAGGCATTTTATAGGTACCTTTTGTGTGAGTGTGCAGGACCAGGAAGAAATTCAGACTAATGATAGTGTGAAAATGCTGCTGTGATTCATTAGATGGTGAGCATTGTATTTAATACACAGCTATAATCCAGTAAGTACATAAGCTTCCATGGATTTAAAATAGCATTTCTTCAGGGTTTTCATAATAAATTCAGTACTTCAAAGAGACATTGACTAATGACTTTTAGATATTATAGGGCAGGCTCTTCCCTATAGGAAATCAATTTAAGTTGAATCTTATTGATTGTAACCCATTTCTCCATCTAGTTAAAAACCAGGCTTTGAACTCTCTTTGGATGTAACCCTGATAGTCTGTTCTCTTCCAGGGCTGAGGTAGAAATAATTTCTAAATCAGATCAGATGACGGAAAAGAAATACCAGCTCATTAGTTTGCTCAGTTCTAGAAATCAACACTCCTTCTTCCACGTAATCTACTTTTGGGAAAGCAAGATAAATTCCAGGTAACCTGAAACACTGAGAGCTGGAAACAAGTGTAATTTGCACATGCATAAAGCCTGAAAGCTGAAATGGGACTGCAGTGACAAATGGACATGGCACAGACTCTGCAGTGAGATGGAAGTAATTTCCAGCCACCAACCAGCATCTGCTGATACAGAGTGAAGAATAGGGCTCAGCCTTCCTAAGACCATTCAGAAATGGCCTGAAGCCTGCCATTTCTATCAGTTTCATAGAGGGCTCTTTCTTCAGTCGGTTTAACCATAACTCGACCCAAACAGCTTCACTAGAATAAGCGGTGAATACTTGCACTCTGCGAAGGTTCACCTCCCTTAAATTTTGTTGTCTGCAGCTGAGCTGCCCATCCAGCCTGAAAGAAGAAGGCACTTCTGCAGGATAGTTTGTCTCATCTGTGCTCAGCATCTATTTTAAGGGAGGTAACATGCATCGTGTTAGACTCTGTTTCTCTCCTTTGACCATACACGTAGCACCAACCATTAGTGCAGATATAGATGTACACTGCAGATGTCTAAAACAGGAGAGATTAATGCTACCCTGTGTACCTGAATGGAGAGGAAACCTTAATCTCATTGACAACAGCATAATAAGATTTTGCAGCTGGAAGCTGAAGAGAAATAAATTCAGGCAAAGGATAAGGCACAAATTCTTAACCATCGAATTAATTAGAACAATTTAGATCAGGAGGTTGTGAATTCACCATCACCCAGTGAGCTTAAATCAAGTCTGGATTGCAAAATATGCTCCAGCTCAGCGACAAACTAGGGAGAGGTGCAGAAATTGCTGTGGGAGGGAGGGAGTGTTGGGCATCTGTTGTGTCAGAAAGTCAGTGTGAACTACTTCTTCTGGAGTTCAGATATGCTATTCTTCCTGCTCCACTTCACACTGAAAATTGCATTACAGCAAGCACCGTGCTGATCTGATTTGGCTTCGGTGACGTACTGAAGTCAGCAGGGAGACAAGGGTAAGTGGCATCTGTGACACAGGCATCACAGCTTTGGTCCCTGCCTCCATCCCCTGCTCAGCTGTGTGCTCAGGTCTCTCCTGGCTGAGGCCCTGCACACACCCTTGGCATTTCTGGCTCTCTCTGGGTTATTGACTACCTTGTGCTGTCTGTAACTGGAAAATTGCCATCCCGGATTAACAACGTCCAGAAAGCTGTACAATATGCCTTCCAGAAACCTGGGGCTGATCACAGTATTCGTGGAAGGACTGAGAAGTTTCAGCACAGAACTTTTTGTTCACAGTAGGACCAGGCAGAAGCAGTATCTCACTTGGAAGGAGGTATGACTCCATGTGAGGTTTAGCATTTTAACACTGTTTAGGACAGAAAGCTGCACTTACCTGCTGTGTGACACAGAGACAGCCAGCAATAACAGACATCAGAGTGATGGCCAGAGCAGGAAGCCAAGGTTGGTAAGTCTGAGCTTTGCTTAGCATAACGCTCAAGGACAAGCAGAATAAAGATGATTTAAAACTCTTCTGTTCTTTCAACAATCAGAGGGACTGTTGGCTCCTTACCACATATTAGAGCACTTCCAGGCCAATTCTCATTTACATCAGCAGAACAGGGCTCTCTGGCCTGGTTTGCCGGCTGACTACATGCGCTGGCAGAGGACGGATGGCTGATCCAGACACCCTCGCTGGCAGCTCTGAGGACAAAGCAGGAACAGATGCCACTTCCTTTTCCCAGTGGGGAGAGGACTGCAGATCTGTCTCGTTGCTCTCAAAACTTTGGAAACAAAATCAGTATTGGAAATAGATTCCAGAAGCCATTAATCTGTCTCACTTCTGACATGAAAGGATAAAATATAGATCTGTCCAAAACAAAACCCAAAGCAGTATATTTTCATTTTCCAAATTACTGAAAGAACAGAGCATGAATCCTTGTCTGTCAGCCTGAGAAAATATTTTATTTTCCCTGTGAAGGAGAAATGAATGTAAGATAATACCATAAGTAAACGGCAGAGAGTGCAGTTAGATGAACTGTAATGCACTGCAGCCATCAGAAGAGCCCACAGATATCTACTGGTAATCAGAAAACTTCATCAGACTTTGTTTTGCTTCTTGATCGAGTTATTATGTCATTATACTTACAAGGAGTCTGCAGAGCAGGGCGAAGCAGTCCACACTGCCCAGCCCTTAAGGACAGTGCATGGGACAACATACAGCAGTATGCAAAGCCATCCTCACCAGTCCTGTGCCTTTCATTTAAAGATCTTAACATCATTTTTTTCTCAAGAGTAAATACAGGTCAAGCTGGATGGGGCTCTGAGCACCTGATGAAGCTCTAGGTGTCCCTGCTTATTGCAGGGGACTTGGATCAGATGATTTTTGAGTCCCTTCCAACTCAAATGATTCAATGATTTTGTATGTTCCCGATATGTATCAGTGTGGTAAGTAGGCAAATGCTTCTCTTTGATGGCATCTAACTACAATAGTATTCAGTGAAGGCTGCAAAAAAATGCAGATTAAGGTCCGAAAATCTGGATAACAAGAAGCCCCTTGACTGCAGATGGTCATAGCTGTGGAAGTCATGGACATTAAATATAAAGAAGCAGAAAATGGGAAAGCAAAGTCTAAGCAAATTAATTTCTAAACAGATGAGGCTTTTTCTAACTCTAAGTAGCAAATGGGCAGCAAAGGGAATTAATAATATTTTAAAAAGGAAGAATAGTGAAGAGGAATAGAAAGAAGGACAGTCACAGTTCATCATGTCTCGCCTTGGATCACAGCCACTGACCACAAGGAGACACGTCTGCAAAAAACCTGAAGGAGGAATGAACGGGTGGTGTGGCCAAGAGAGGATTTCTTAAAGGCATAGCCCTAAACTTTCGTGCTTTGTCAGAGGTGACCTCAAAAGAAACCCTGGATGCCAGCTACTCCCAGTGCAGCAGTCTCTGACTACTTGTGCCTCTGCCTCCATGGAAGGACTGAACCTGGCTTGATGCAGAGATGTTGCCACAACCCCATAGCCTGCCCATGCTGTGAGCTGGACCCCAGCTCTGTGTAGAGCCACGCTTCTAAGCAAACCACAGCTCAGGTGCCCCATCCCAGCTTACCTGGCACCAGGGCTCATGGATGGGCTCGTGATTGGTGTGCCCAGCTGATACTGGCTGCAGGAGATGGGGGCGTTGCACAGGGACCCTCACATTCCCACTCATTGCACTGGGCACTCACTTGGACACATCTCTCCATCAAATATGCGCCTATGCTCACATAGAGGCCAGCGAAGCTCCCCGTTTTCCCAGCCTTGGTGAAGCCTGGCAGCCCCCAGCCATTTGCAAACAGCCAGCCATACCACGTATTACTTTAGGTGCTTACACAATGTATGTGAGAATGCTCTGCAGGCACATGCAGAGCCCAGGAGGAACAGTGGGGTGCTTTTCTGCCCTTCTTCTTCCTATGTGCATTGTGCTTCCTGTCTTGTCTTTAGCAATCCTTATGCCAAGAACAAGGGAACCCTGCAGTGAGGTGATTGCATTATTTTTTTCTTCTTCTTCTTGAGTGTGTGCCATGCTGTGAAGACAGGAGCGGCTCGGCATACCTGCCTACAAGGGATAAAATCAACAATTCTGCACTTCTCCTTCTGGCTGCCTTCTATACGGTGGTCTCCTGAATCGGATGTAAATGTTCATTTTTTTTTCTGTTAGTAGGGCAGTGAACACTCCTCTCTTGATATGTCATCCATATTAAAATATTTGCATATAAATATAATCCAGAAATGCACATACAGTCATGGTTTCCTAAAATTAGCAAGAGAAATCACAATCAGCTTTCATTTCCTGCAGTGCACGCGCTGCACCGTTTCTCCCTGTGATTCCTGCCTTGATTTGACATGAGTTCACACAAAGAAAATTCTGGCTTAAAAGCTGCAGAAGGGTCTTCCAAGATTCTTCTTTCTTCAGCGGGATCACTTTTTTTCTCTTTCTCCTCTGCTGTGTTCACCTCCACTGCCCTTGGCTGAATGATATGAGAGGAGCATGGGAACAAGCTCTGTGCCCCCAGTACTCTGACCCTGTCGGTCCTCAAACTGGAGGACATACAAGTGCTTTTATTATGCAATGAAAGCAAATGAGTAAGAATCTTCCAGATTTTTCATTGTGCAAGGAGAGCGTTGCAATCCCATATAAAGGAAAGGGAATACATACCAATATATTTAGTGTACTGCTAAAATGGTTGGATGGAAAGAGACTAATCTCCTAGAATCATAGAATCATGGAATATCACGAGTTGGATGGGACCCATAAGGATCAGTGAGCCACTAAGCTAAATTGGTAATGTCCTTTACATTGCTGCAAAACCACCTGTAGGAAGAAGAAGGGGCATCAGCTTCTAACTTGGTGCTCGTGATTTGCTTCTGCACAGGGGTGGTTGGGCAGGACCTGGTGTAGGTCAGCCAGCAAAACCACTCCAAGAGACTAATGACAAGGAGCCTGACTGGAGGTGGTGGGGAGTGACACAGCTTTCAAAAGGCTGTTGTAAGGCAGAGGGCAAGAATCTCCTCTCTATGTCCAGCACCAATAAGGCAGGAAGGACAGGGCGTAAATGCAGCAGCTTCCTGCAGTGTTAGAGAAGTCTGTGGCTGATTCTTGTCTATAGGGGATTGGAGCTAAAGTATCAGGCCTTTTGGTCTGAGAGGAAAAAGCAAATGATTGCACACAGCTGCCCAAAGTCCTATGGGATGCCTGCACAGTCAGTTCCTGTTTCTCCAGCACAAAGAGAGAAATAAATGATGGAGGGGAACAAGAGAGTGAAGATGAAACGCTGAGCAGCTAGAAGACATTGCATGTCTGGTAGGCAAAGTGAGACCTGGCTGAGCAGAGATCATGGGGCTGAGGAGTCCCTGCAGTGCCCCATCAGGGTCAGCTGTGTTTCAGCATCCTCAGCAGGGTTAATCCAGCCCTGGATAGTGAAGAGCTGATGGCTGATTGAAAAGCCGTGAAACGGAGCTCTCAGAATACCCTTTTCTGGTGCCATTTTGAAAAGGGGCTGCAAGCTTAGCACTGCACCCCAAAGCCCCATCATCTGCTAAACACGTGCATCAAAACTTATGGCATGTCCCCTGCCACCATGAGATCCGGTAGGCAAAATCACTGCTTTGAAATTAATGAGTTAATTTTATTGGGGTGGAACAAAGCTGACAGTCTAAAGGCTGGATTTTTTTGAGCACTTGAAAACCCATTAACACGGCTTGCCGTTGGACCGCGTATCCGTTTAACATTGATCTAAAGCCAAGCACGATGCCAAGTTGTTCTCGCAAACAGGAAAGTCAGAAGGACTGTAACTTTCATGTAGAAAGCTCTTTAGCAGCTGAACAGTTAAAGATTATGCACGCCATGTTTTCCTGCCTTTCAGATTCCTCATTCATAATGTATGAGTGAGATCATTAAAAGCAACATATTGGCTGATACCATCACAGCTGCTACCTAACTGCAACACTTCATAGCAAGGAATAACATTTCTCTTCTCTTACGTATGTGTTCAAAAAGGGAAAGAAAGAGACTTGTAGCTGCAAGAACAGTGCAAAATGTTTAACCTCGCAGAAAAAAAAGCTTCCCATGTTGGACAATTACAGATTTGATGGGAATTGTTCTCAAAATGAATAAAAAGTATTAATCTCCTTTTTTGTCAAACCTTTTCGCCCTTCGCATGCATCGCAATATGGCAGTATATTTTTTCTCTCCAGACAAAATCAATATTACATTAACTTCCCTAATAAAAAAAGATTAACTTCTACAGGGCACAGGAAACTTCATCTCCATCCAGGGAATTTTAAACTCTCCAAACCCTCACTGTTTGGAAACACAATGATGGTTATTTTAAGCCAAGGATGGGATGTGTCAGTCTTATCAAAGGGAGAGGAAGATTGTCTCGAAGGGCTCTGTGGTTGCTGTTTGCATTTCTAGGCTGTCCTGGCTGCCCATCTGGCTAAATAGATTAAGTATAAATGCATTTAAGTTGTCTAAGAGGAACTCTTTCAGCTGAAGAAAGGCACTTCCCATTTTTTCTGGGTTTACAAGCTCTGGGCCCTCATTCTTCTTTATAGTTGAAGGAGAGGAATGAAAAGAATCTGCTATATAAAGCTGGCTTTTAATTACCAATATCTTACTAAATATCCCAACCTGGGAGAGGTGCTAATTCTTTATGAATCACACACCACCTCCGACAGCTTTGTTCCACCACGCCTCTGAGTTTCTGGAGAAAAAGAAAATAAAAGGCCAAGTCCAAACTGTCATGAAAAATGAATTAGGTCTTTGAAGGAGAGGGCATTCCCTCCGGGCGTGTAGCAACAACTCTGAGTGATACCAGCCAGTCCTTGGAGGGCTGCTCTCTGACCCACGGCTGCATTTCCACATCTCTGCCCTATTCTGCCGCAATTCTCCCCCCACTCAAACTAGGCTTTGCACCACAGTACCCTTCAGATATCAGAGATGTTTCTGGCTGGTGCAGGGAGCAGATCAGGGCCCTGCGGGGTCATTTTTTCTCAAACTTTTGAATCAAGTAGCTAAAGCTGGGATGAAAGGCTTCCTTCTGTTGCAAATTCATAATTCGTTTTGAGTGTGGTACATAAAACAGAGGGGAGAACACAGTCCTTCTCCAAAATCTGCATTAAGGTTTTAATTGTGTCTCAGAGGAATAAATGAAGGAATAAATAAATGCCTTCCCCCCCACCCCCCCACCCCCCCCCTTTCTTCCCTTAGTAACAGCTTGTTTTTTACTAACATTACTTACGGCTTCTTTTATATTTTCCAGGCTCTGACAGAAGCCCTCTGCTATCCTTTCCTACTCAATAATGAATGGACACATTTGAAGTTGCAAGTATTTGCACTTATGAGCTCATCTAGGGAAAAGGTACAGGAAACGTGACTTATCTAAACAGCAGCCTGGGGAACAGAGAGATCACACACACCCCTCCACTGAACCTGTGCCCTGCCTCCCCAGCACCATACCTGGGGGACAGAAGATGACAGAGCCTTGCATCAGTTCTGCTATATCTTCCCAAACTTGAAAGGTACCAAGGAACCTCTGTGGTATGCCCTCATAAGTGGAGATATGGCTTAGTGGGTGTGGTGGTGATGGGTTGACAGTTGGAATTGATCTTGGAGGT
Organism: Pavo muticus; assembly: GCA_016647715.1. Taxonomy (NCBI): domain Eukaryota; kingdom Metazoa; phylum Chordata; class Aves; order Galliformes; family Phasianidae; genus Pavo; species Pavo muticus. Next base: position 3,794,669 of record JACDJE010000028.1, on the reverse strand, counting down.
CTTTTCCAACCTTAATGATTCTAAACTGTAAGAGCGTCCAATCTCGAATTTCCTTGCCAAGATTTGTGTAGGCATGGAATAGTTACCCTTCGAGTGACTACTGAAGTCAAAGTTTAATTTAAGAATGTAACAAGGAGCAGGCCTTAAAAGTGGTCAGAAAAAAGCACTTATGGTTCCTCTTTGGGGTCATTGGAAAGCAGCTCTGCAGCACAGCTGTCTCCTTGCTTCCAGCCAGGCTTACACCAGAGAGAATGTTTTCCAAAAGCTTCCATAACTTCAGATGCTTTTAAAATTCCTACAAATCTCCAAAACAATAAAAGACTGAAGAAATGAAAAATCAGGCAATGCAGTGGCTCAGCGGCTAGCTTTGCTATGCTTGGTGTCTGCAATGGAGAGCACCACAGAGCCTTGTGCTGTTCCTAGGGATAGTAAGGCCTCTAGAAAAGCTCCAAAGCACCCAGGCAGCTACTCTGAACCTAGTAGTATGGAAATGATGAGGAAAAGGGCAAATCCTTGCTCAGGGCTACTGGCAGTTCACTTGGGCTCCAGAGGCCCGAATGTTCCCTGTGGACTTCTTCCACTCAAGGAGAAGAACAAAGTTATTTTTTCTTCTAAAGCACAACTTGGAAAGGTGCTTTTCACTTTTATCACTGTCTAGGCTTTAGAATAGAAGAATGGAATGGAGTGGAATGAAATTGAATGAAACAGAAGGAAAGGGAAGGGAATAGGATAGGATAAGATGGGATAGGGTAGGGTAGGATAGGGTAGGGTAGGGTGGAATGGAATGGAGTAGACTATAGAATAGAATAGAATAGAATAGAATAGAATAGAATAGAATAGAATAGAATAGAATAGAATAGAATAGAATAGAATAGAATAGAATAGAATAGAATAGAATAGAATAGAATAGAATAGAATAGAATAGAATAGAATAGAATAGAATAGAATAGAATAGAATAGAATGGAATGGAATGGAATAGGAGTAGCATAGCCATCAACCCTGGACCTCTAAGGGAGATGCTGCTTTTGCGTTCTTACAGGCCTAGGCATATAAGAGGCACCATGCTGATCTCTGTCAGTATCTTCCCTGAAAGAGCATTTTCATGGCCTGCAGCCAAATTAAGGTTAGAAAAAATACACCTTTGGTGTTGTCTGTTGTCAGGGGTAGTGTAGAGGGGCAGGAGTGTTGAGATGCAGAGCTGGGGGGGCTTCATCCTGTGCTTACTTTCTGTCCCACATCTGGCTTTAATTCCCTATCCTGAAGGTGGCTCTCTCCAAAGAGAAAGAATTTAGCACTGTAAAATATGTACAGCTGTCCCCTCAAACAAACCTCAGAAAAATGCCCAGCCATTTTGGAGCTCGTGAAAAAAAAAAAAAGCTTTAGGAAAGAAACCTTTTGTTCACTTCTATCCGAAAAATATGTATAAGTAATACTCATAGAAAAACAGGGTTGAAATATTCAGCTCCTGGGCTGTGTCCTTTGAATTCCAAATTTTCATTTGGAAGGGATCTTATCCAGCAAAGTCTGAAATCCCCTGAAACTGGGAACTGCTGACACAGTGTGCACATAGCTTCAGTAGTGCCAGTGGGCACAGCTGCAAAAAAACATGGCTGATATTTGTGAAAAAGTCCTCCTTTTTCTCTTCCCTTGCGCAGGCAAGCATCAGAAGAGTTTGAAATGTAAAACACATTCCTATGTGACAATGAAAGAAAAATCACTTAGAAGAAGACAAGGAGGAATTGAAGTTACTCACTCAAACAAGTCAGGCTGACAAATTGCTTCTGCTGTCTCCATTCATCCACATAATGGCTCCCCCATTCCCTGGCCAGTTATAGAAGAATAATTATCTCTTTCAGATCAGCTGCCTTGGCTTCATCATAAATCAATTCTTTCCTCCCCTCCTGCACTCCCACTCCCTCCTTCCCCATTTTTATCAGCGCATCATTCCCATAAGCCGTTCCAAGTCCAGCTTTTGATTGACTACATGAATCTGATGACCAAAGCCTTCTGTGAACTCAACCCAAAGGCCTTATTTTGCTGTTGTAGCTGAGTGTGTTTCTGTGTGCATTCACAGTGAGTTTGCTGAGTTCAGAGAAGATGGTGGTCATTTGACATAAAGGATAGTAAGAGAAAAGAGAAGTTGGTCTGAGCCTGACTCTGCAAGGGGATATTTTTGCTTTTCCAAAGCTCCATACACACCTCTTACTGCTAAAAAATCCCAGTCTTTCTAGCAAAGCATTTATGCATGTGTGCAGTCTCATTAAAGATGTAAGCTCATCACAGTATGAAATGAGATCAGCCATACCTGAGAAACCAGCATGCAAATTTAAGTTCACTGCTGATGCTGGGTTCTAGCAGGGTGATTGGACACCATTAAGTTTGGGATGGACTTGCTTAAATGTGCTGACTTCTGTTAATTAGTAGAGAAGGAAACGAAGCCAGTTCCTAGCTACTGCGGGACAGATGCTGTGTCAGGACGAGGAACATCTCCCTGCTGGTCAGCCAACTCTCAGTTCCACTGTGGCCAGTCCTATGCCCTGCACCACCCAGGCAGTCCTCTGTTTCTGCCTACCCAAATCATTCAGAGCATGCAAAGAGAACTCCTCCTTCAGGCTGGCTTAATCTGCACAGCCAACCAATGCCTTCCCACTTTCTCTGCTCACCTCTCGCTCACATTAGCATCAAACCTTCAGCAGCCAAACTATGGCTCTGATGGAGTCAATGCTAAAAATCACAGACTCCCAAAAAGCCCCAATTTCACCAGAGCTGTCATCAGAACAAACAGCCAGAGGGCTGAGCACCCAGTGATGGACAGAATGTCATCATGCTGAAATGCCTTTTTGTGCACAGGCCATTGGCTTTGGATGATTCTGTATTAAAAGCTCTTAGCCATTTTTCTGTCTACTATTGTGTGAGACTTTTTAGTGTTACTGCAGTCTCTGGAACACTTAAAAGTTTTAAAAGGCCTTTTTAATGCAATAAACGAGCTGGTCAAAATTTCATAATTTGCTGATGAGAAACAAGGAAAAATGAGATGTCATTTCCCTTCTTCTTTCTCTTAAATCTCTTTCAGTTTTACTAAAATGTATATGGCCAAGTAGGGCTTTTTCTCATGCCTTCCTGCCTGACAAAACTGAGCAGGGCAAGAACTCCTAGGAGGCCCTCATGGAAATAATGCTAGATGTACTCAGAAGAAAATTTCAGATACCACTGTAATATTTAAAACCCCAGAAGCCAAATGGTCTCAACAGTGTCAAGTTTTTTTCCTTCATTTGTTTACACATTCTGATTCTCAGAAATGTAATAAAGTAAGCTTGACACTCTACTTGGGCAAGATGATGAGTTATGAGTGTCTGAAAAAAAGATTAAGACACAGACATATATTACCCTTTACGGTGACAACAGTCTGTCGACAGTATTTTAGGTGTATTTGTGTTCTTCCTAAAGCCAAATGCTGCAAGTCTTAATCTGAGAGTTTAAGGGATTTCGGGTTTTTCAAAGATACAGACCCCTTTGTTTATAGGGGACATGGTACTGGCTTAGGGTAAAATGCAGTTACTGTGTGGCACAACTGGAAGGCTCCAGGACAGTTTTTTCTTGGAAGAGAAAAGGAAGTGCAGGCACATCAAAGGGGAGCTGGCAGACGATGCCAAGTTCATTCACAACGTCTTAGCCTGCTTTTTGTTCTGCTGTCACACAACCTTCGTCCATGGGATGTGGTGTGGGCAGAGTGGGCTGAACCAGGACCAGGCTGCAATCAGTTGGAGCTCACCCATTTCTTCATAAAGACTGGGACAATTGCTGGCATGGAGAGGGGGATTCAAAAGGAAGAATTATAGAATCATAGAATGGTTTGGGTTGGAAGGGACATTTAAGATCACGTAGTTCCAACCCCCTGCTATAGGCAGGGACACGTCCCTCTATACCAGGTTGTTCAAAGCCCCATCCAGCCTGGCCTTGAGTGCTTCCAGGGAGAGGGCATTCAACAACATGAAGCAGAGAGAAAAGAGGTAGACAAGTCTACAGGGCTCCACGCAGCCATGCAATGAGATCCCCCAAATCACCTGCAAGTTTCTGCTGTGCTGCTTTTTCCTCTCTTCCCTGTTTCCTGTCATGTCTAATTAGATGCCCCCTGCAAGAATAATAGGTAGATTTGTTGTGCTTGCAGCTAAGGCAGGAGTAATTAAATTATTCCTTTTCCTTGGCACCTGAACAGGCATTTTAACCCCTAAGTGGTACATGCGAGATATACCACCAAGGTGATGGCCATATGCCTTCCCTCCATCACCTCTCTCCTTTGTCACATGAAAGAGCAGGCAAGTCCGCTGCTGCCCTTAGAGATGCAAAGCTGCACAGCCCCAGCAGCAATCAGGGTACCTCTCCCATCTTCCTAACTCTTCTGAAATAGCAGATTTCTCCAATTTTATTCCAGCTGCTTGTGAGGAAGGTGCTTCCAACCTGGAGCTGGGATGGGGATCGTGATGCTCCTGCTTAACTCTCACCCTATGCAGTGTGCTGCACACAGGGAGATTCATCCCTATGCAGACACCTGGGAGGTTTGGCTCTGCCTGCTGTAGGCACAGGAGCTGTAAAGCAGATGCTGATGTGGCTGGGGTCTGTTTGTGTGAGGATCCCAGACTGGCCAGGGTCCCACAGTAGGAAAGTGCAGACCTCCCTTTATGTGGGGTCTAAGGAAGGAATAAGGGTTTTGAGCTGAGGAAAACTGAACATAAATTAAATGTTTGGTTTCTGAAACAAGGAAAGTGTAAAGGCACTCAGTAAAGCAAAGCATAAAGGAAAAGGATTTATAGCCTCATCTCTCCTGCTGCTCACTGCATGCTTCCCTCCAGGCTTACACTCAGCCCCATCCCTCTGAGCAGTGCTTTCTCTTGCATCTTAGTCAGTTGGACTAGATGATCTTAGTGGTCTTTTTCAACCCTAATGATTCTGTGATTCTATAACACTCTTGCTGAAAAAAGAAAAAAATAAAATAAAAAATGCAACCCTTGTACCAAGATCCTGGAGCCTTTGGTTGTTCTGGAATAGAGAGCTCTGCTCCCAGCTGTGGTCTCCATTTGGAGAGCTGAGATATGCAGCAGTCTAATGGAGACATGCTCTGCTTTGGGCAACTGTTGGGGTCCTGGCTGAACTCTTGGCAAAAAAATACCCATTTTCTCTCAACAATATTGAGATTTCAGCCTCCAAGCTGAGGAGCTCTGAATTAAAATTCAGTTTTGTGCTAAGAGCAAAGGAGAGACATTCAAAGCATGGAGCACACACTGCAAATTCCCATCTGGGGTTGGTCTCCTACCCCTTCTGCACAAAACCTGTGGCTGCAACGCCACAGAACTGTCCACAGCAGTGGATGCAACTCATTGTAGAGCAAACTAATTGGCCAGGAGGAGCACAGCTGATTACAAAGGAAGGAATTTGATTGATAAAGGCGCCCTAATGAATGTATAGCCAGAAATTTGCTGTTAGGATTTCTGTCTTTTAAAGGCCCGTCAGAGGGTGGCCCTTATGGCGAAACTGGACAGAAACTGCCACACTCGTGGAAAGGGACAGGTCTCTATCTTAACCCCAGGAGATGCCATCTTCATTCCCCCTGGTCATCTCAGCTATAGAAGGTGACTGCTCCCAGACCTTCACAAATCCTTCTCCTGTATGCCCCAGTGTCAGAGATTTTGTGGTTTCATCTTCCCAGGGAGAGAATAAACATCTATTGCATTTTTATGAGGAGTCTGTCAGTTCTGATTTTCAGTAGTAATATTGAGATCCGGCCTGCAGGTTTTAAAGTGTTTGGATGGATGAGAAAAGGCTGAGAGCCATAAGAATCCAGCATGATGTGATGCAAGAATATCTGCAATTCTTTATGTGTTTAAGGACCAAAGGCCCAGCTTCACTTATGCAAAAGAACTGATGTACAGTGTTGATCCAAGTAGCCATGCATTTCAGAAGATAAAAAACCTGATTAGCAATAAATAACTAAATATATAAACCTGTCTCATTTAAAATAATAACTCTGTAAAGCCAACTGATTTTTTTTACCCATGTTTGCTAACCAAGTTCACGCTATGAGCTATGAAACAAAGCCTATACTTAACATTACATTCTCTGCTCCACTGCAAAAGAGCAATTAAGAAATAACTCTGCAATAGCATTGGATGCACCAGACTGAGACATATGCTCTTAATCACATATAACAACAGTATTTATGGGAGGGTGGGGTGTTGACACAAATTTCTCCATAAGAAAATGCACTCTTCTTAGAGAGTTAGTGAGAGGGAAGAATAAATAGGATGAAGAAAACACCATTAGCTGTGCAAAGAATGAATGAGAGCCAAGCCAGCCATATTTGTGACAACTGGGCCCTGTGGAATTAGATGCATTGCTGATAAAACTGCAGAGAGGTCTACAAGCTCTAAGAGAAATTGGGTGGTATTCTGGATACTGGATCTCTACATGATAAGACACCAGATGATGACCTCCCCACTCACATCTGAGCATAGAATAGAAGCAGCACATGAGGAGATGATCAGGAAATAAAACAGGCTGAATATTCTTCCCTCTGTCTGTGAGAACAGCACAGTTCAAGACCATGCGGTTAATTTCTCTCCATAGTGTGGTTCCAGGCAATGTTTGTGCATGGGATGTCCCAGCTTGCAACCCTGAGCTGTGGGCTGGCTGGGAGAGGCCCCCTGGCTGGGCCATGCTAGAAAGTACGTGAACAAATGTCATCTGAAGTGCCCGTCAGTGTCTGTTGGTGCATACCAAAACTTTTATCAATATTTGAAACATTTTACAACAGTACAAATCCAAAGTCAAAAGCTAGCAAAAGGTGGTGGCTGACATTCGCCAGAATCATAGAATGGCTTAGGTTGGAAGGGATCTTAAAGACCACTGAGCACCAACTCCCTGCTGTGGGCTGGTTACCTCCACCATTTCAGGCTGCCCAGGGCCCCATCCATCCTGGCATTGGGCAGCTCCAGGGATGGGGCACTCATAACTACTCTGGGCAATCCGTTCCAGAAGACTTCCATCATTCTGCCTTTATTCTGAGGAAAATAAGAAAAAAAGAAAAGCATTTTTCATGGGGGCAATAAGGTGGGATTTGGGCTCTGTCCTGTAAGCAAGTGGAGGGAGTTACACTCAGCCCTGGTCTCTTACTCCCTCCCAGTCTGGGTAAGGAAGCTTACATGCTTGATCATGCCACTATCATATTTTATTTAACTGAAAAGACCATAAAGTCCCCTTAAATAGAAACAAATATTTAAATAATTCATCCAGAAGTAATTTCTGTTTTATTTCTGAGTGTGCTGAAGTTGATATTGCCTGCTGAGAGCTGGTTTTAGTGCACGTGCTGCAGGAACCAGGAGGAGCAACAAACACAAAAGCACATGTGCTGCACCAAGCCTGCACCAAGCCTGCTCCTATGCTGCATCCTCTGACCTTGAAAATGAGCCCTTACCACACAGAGTGCCATGGTGATGGGGAATGGATGGGATGAGCTTTTGGTCTCTGCTAATCTTTTCTGTTAGCACAAGTTAATTGGAATAATACAGTTAACCACGAGGGAAAAGTCAAATTCCCCAATTCTGGGCCCTCAGCGCTGTGCTTGTTCCTCAAACAAATAGGACTTCAGCACCATGTTAGTCCTGCACAACTTGTTGGGGTTATGAAGTAAGTATTCATGGTGTGATGTGCCAGAAAACCGAGTAAGGAGGAGACTGTATTGCTGTGTCACAGTTTGTGATGAAACTTGACACTGTTATCAAAGAGCAGATTTCTCGGTATTTCCCTCAATCAGATGAAGAACGTAAATATTCTTCCAGCATTGGTTCCAGTTGCAAAAGCTGTATGTGCCAACTGCACCTCCAGTCTTTGTTTTGGTTGTAAAATTAAGTCACTCGGAGGAGAAGTAGTAGACATTTTACTTCAGGGTAGATTGTACAATTTTTGCCATCTCACAATTTCTCTTGCTAAAGGCCAAAAATATGCAGATTTGGTAAAGGCTTGCAGAATTGTGCATAATCCAGAATGCTCCAAGGAATATGTGCATAACATTACCACTGCCCCATTTGTGATCTTGAAGAGACAGATCTTCTTTTCGCGTTTCTTCTGACTGAGAAGTCAGTGAAAGGGCACATTTTCCTGCTAATTAGACTCCTAGAGATTTCCTCAACTCTTCAAGAACTACCAACCTAATTTTTTTAACATCTTTCTGCTTCACTCACAGGGGAAGCCTCTGCGTCTCTGTTTTTTTGTTCTCCAGTGAAGTGATTATTGAAACATCTAACAATTTTGCTCCTTTTCTGGGTGAGAAATCTTTTATAACATTAAGATAAACAGTCCTGTAAATTAAATAAAGGATAAGACCTCTCTCTTCTAGAAGGAGTGAGTAGTAGTGTTTCCCCCAATGGCTCAGTGCCTGGGAGAATATTTGTCTATGATACAGATTGACAAAACCAGTGCTTTTCCATTGTCCTGCTTTACAAAACCTGCATGCTGCACTTAAAATGTTCTTGAAAAGATTTTGGGGATATGTGGAGACGAAAACCTGGACTTTCGTGATCATACTGTAATACTGTTACAGCAGTGCCCAAATGGGACCAGGGCAGCAAGGGGTGAGCTGTGCTCATGGCATTGCTGCGCTTCCTGAGAACACACACAGCAGAGATGAGCAGCTCTCATGTTCTGAAAGGTGCTGAGGCCTTGTAATAGTGTATTCTGCTTACACTGTCTGGTCTGCAGCTTCACCCTCTTTCAGGAGCATTTCAGACGCTGCTTAGAGGTTCATTGACAGGGATATCTCCAGAGATAACTCCAGGGAGCTTATAAGCAGGAGGGGGACTGAGTTTTTACATAGTCTGATGGTGACAGGACAAGGGGAAATGGCTTTAAACTAAAAGAGGGGAAATTTAGGTTAGATGTTATAAGGAAATTCTTTACTCTTAGGGCAATGAGGCCCTGGCACTGCTGCCCAGAAAGCTGTGGGTGCCCCATTCCTGGAGGTGCCCGAAGCCATGGATGGAGCCCTGGGCAGCCTGAGCTGGTGGGGGAAAATCCTGTCCATGGAAATGGAGTTGGACCTGGATGATCTTTAAGGTCCTATCCAACCTAGGCCATTCTATGATTTGATGATCACTCCTGCCAGAGACACTGAGACCCCTTGCACAGGTGGGAGATGGATGCTGCGTGAGAATCTGCCTCTTCTAAAGCCATCAGGCCAAATTTGCCTGAGCACTGTGTCATTTTGTCTGTGCAGAGGAGAGATGAGTGTTCCAACTCCCTGTCCAGTGCTCCACTGGCTGCAACTACAGCCTTGCTTTAACTTAGTTTATAGGTAAATGCATGGCTATTTCTATTCATCAAAATAAATTGCATTATACATGTCTCTAACAGTACTCATAAAACATCAGAACTCCAGTTCATAAGCACATGATTACCCTTTTATTCTTCTGTTTGTATTTCTTTCCTCCCGCATTCATCCTTCACTCTCTAGAGCTTGCTTCATTGAGATTGTAGCAAAAATAACTAGTGGCACATTCTAGCCAAACAAAGACTGCAGAAAACATCCAGAATATGAACACTGTCAAAATACAAGTAAAAGAAAGTAGGACAAAAGCCAGATGGGCTGGGCTTCTCACTTGGCTTTAAAGTGGTTGAGGGTGGGAATCATACACAGAAAACCATAGTACAGCCGTCTGCAGCACCTGCTCTGCCTTGATATCAGTCTTTTGGGAGGCCCCCACCACACGTGAGTCTCCCAGCAGACATCAGCATCCTTCCTCACACCACCTGATCTGCATCCTGCATCACAGGAGCGATAACCTCCAATCTTTTAAATGCTTTGCCATGCAGAATGACTCAATCTGTGGCTACCTGGTGTTGTTGGCCAGGAAAATATATCCTGCTGCAGTCTTCCAGTACCTCTCCTCTTCACTGCAGGCTCCTCTCCTGGGCCAAGGTGCAGTCAGACCTCCATCCTTTCACAACATCCATGAGATGGTTCTTCTTTGGCATCCTTACACACTCGGTTCCTTCCATCAGGTAAAGGCCAAAAGCAGATCCAAACTGACACAGAGCCGCTTATCAGAACTCAGCCAAGAGCCTGAGGAGCTGCTGCTTCCTGCATTTATTGATATTCATACGTTTTGTCAAGGAACACAGGTGAAATGCTGCTGTTCCACTAAGGTGTAGCCACTCATCTGGAGCTGATGCAGCCTGCGGTGCGTGTTACAGCCCTCCCTGGCTGTCACAAATGGCAGCAGGATACTCCATCTCCTATTCTCTTTCCCTTCAAGCCTCTCTGTCAGTCATTTTTCAGACAGCACATTTGGGCCAGCTCAGGAAGCAACCCAAGAGGAACAGAAGCAGGCAGTGTGCAATTTAGCACATGGTCAGTCTTTTCTCTTGAAGGCTGTTTGGTCCCAGAGTTGAACAACAAATATCTACAACACCTTATTCTACCACAAAGTACTGTCCCACATCCTATTTTCTTCTCTGTCACATACAGTGACAGGTGTGTGACGGAGATGGGCTGTGACACCAGTCATGTTCCAGTTTCTGCCCTTAGAGCTATCCTTTGTCCACAGGGAGAAGCTTGGTGAATGCATTTAAGATGTTTGTGCACAGTTTCTGAATTAAGAGCGAGCATTGTCTCTAAGTACAACCTAAAGAAGGGAGCTTAAAAAGCCCCCGGATATGCAATGCAGATGGCAACATTCTCCCTTTCAGCATGAGGAGCTTGGAGCTCAGTGAGCAAAAATCAATGATGTGCCATTACTGCCAGCAGAGCTCTTCCAGCTGATGTGGCCTTCTCTTTACATGCTGCACGAGTACAGAATCCCTGTGAAAAGGGACGGACCATCCTTGAAGGCTGCCATCGCAGCCCTTACTCATCCTGGGCTCAGGCTGTCACTGTGAGTAATAATGAATGAACAAAATTATAGCTCGTGGTAACAGTACATATTTATGGGAATGGGTTTTATTTTGGTCAATATTTCAATTAGACTTCTGCCTGCTGGAGGGAATGCAGATCAGGGAGGGGCTGGGCTGATGCAGCAGAAGAAAGGAACACTGCCAGGCGCTGATTGATGTTTTATTGGGCTGTAATACTAGAAGCTTTTGCTTGCAAGAATCAAATGTTAGATCTCTCTCCTAGGGATTTATTTTGCTAGTACCTATGGGAACCAGCTGGGCTGGCTGCCTGGAGAAAAAGACAAAGCAAGCTAGTTGGGAAGTTTATGGTGATTTAAGATAGATGCTGATTAGTGATTCACATTTGTGTGAATAATAAAATAAATACAGAGAACAGTGTATCTCTCTATTGCTTCCCAAGAAAAAAAGAGCTGCTGTGTGTAAGTTAAGGTTGGGAATTTTCCCACTGCAGCAGACCTATTTTATTGCAAAGAAGAAAGCAATACCCTGGAGAGGTAAAGATGTACAGTGTTGTCAATGTTAGAAATTCTGCGCCAAGGACGTTTATGTTAGGGAATTGATTGGGAGGGGAAAAAAGCAACATTTTCTCTGAAACACAAACAAGAAATACTCTCTTGGGGGCAAATGACGTGCTGCATAGATTTGGAACAAGGTCCCCTGGGCACACTCCAGTGGTGGCAGAGCTGCAAAAGCTTAACACTTAAAACCTAGGCCTGGAGGGACTGAGCTGGTGTGATTTGCTAGCTAGATACAGCCCACAGCATTGCTGCTGGCCTGGGCCAAGAGATGAGCAGCTTTTCATTATCTCTTTTCCCTGCTGGAAATTAGTCAATTACGGACAAATTCTGAAAGAAAAGTTATTTGCTGGACTTTATTGTCAGTCTTTTGAAATGCGCTGTCTGCTTTTGGTGAATGACAGTATTATGATTTGACGCCTTAAGTTTTATTTCCTGCCTTTAAAGCAGAATGGGCCATTTTTTAACAGGCTTCAAAAGATCATTGTACTGCAGAATTAAATGCTTTGCCTCAGGAAACAGCATCAGAGACTCCAAATTTCTCAGGTTGTTTCATGAAATTCAGAGGTTGGGAAGAGAGACCTGCAGGTTTTTAGCCTGGCATGAAAAAAAAGCTTGTTTCTGTGAGAAGCAGAGAAGCTCTGGAGCCAGGCAGACTGCAGGTGAAGAAGACCTCCTTTCTTGCTGGCTGGTTCCTTTTCTGGTGGAGCCCAGAAACATTTGGCACTGAGGGACTGGAGCCACTTCCCAGAGGGGAGCTTTCACCAAAAACAATGTTGGGTCTCACCTGGAGCTTCTTTTTCTCCAGGCCAGAGGTACCCTGCCATTGAGGCTGCGCCATGGCAGGTCCAGCTGATCTAAGGAATCATAGAATCATCAGAGAATCATAAAGGTTTGAAAAAAAAAAAAAACCACAACAAAACACTAAGATTATGGAATCCAACCAGCAACCCATTCCCATCATCCCCACTGTGTTCCTCAGTGCCATGTCTCCACGGTTCTTGAGCCCCTCCAGGGATGGTGACTCCACCACCTCCATGGGCAGCTGTGCCAACGCACCACTGCTCTTTCTGAGAAGAAATTTTTCCTCATATCCAATCCAAACCTCCCCTGGTGCAACTCAAGACCAGCACCATGAGCTTTTTTGAAGCCAGGCTGTCATTTGCTCCCAACCACTTTTATAGGTCTGTACATTTACTTTAATAACAGATCTTGCTATGCCTTGTTTTGTTCCAGTCTCTCCTCTGATTTGCAATTGCATTTCTTGATATCTTCCTTCCTTCCTTTCCAGTTATGACTTTTGACATGTGTTCTTCTGCATTGCTTTCTCTTTTTATTTCTCTGTGCTCACACCACCAACTCTTTTTTTTTCTTCATGTTTTTACCTTGCTTTGCTCTCAGCAGAAGTTACTGATCATGAGGAGAGGATTTTTCCAAGCCTGGGATTTTGTTGCTTGATCAGAGCAGACTCTAACTGTGCGGAGGGATAAACCATAGCGGAAAATAGCTGCAGTATTCTAGCTCTGTTCACACAGCTCTTAAAATAGAAACAAAGGACCCTTTGTATGCTTCAGTTCAGATATTTGTCTGATGCCATGCTAGAAAGACAACTGACTCATGAGCCCAGTTGTATTTAGCTGGAAAGAGATGCCACCATGCTGAACTGTCTGCCCTCCCCCTTGACGGGTGGATATTGTTCTCATACCAGAAATAGAACAAACCAGATGTCCTCATCTTAACCTCCCCATGCTCACCATACACATTATCAGCTTAGGGCACTGGTGATGACAGGTTTGCTCTAAAAATCTGCTCTGCAAATTGAGGCAAAGACCTGCATTTTTTCCTGCTGCAAAGGCTCTGACTCAGGTCGAGGGATGCAGAGGGCACCAAGTCTGCCAGCTTGATTCCCATCTGCATAGAGCTGTCTACACACTAAACAGAAGCAAGATGGCAGGGCAGGGTGGAAATGTATTTTAAATACAATTTAGGCTTTGGGATGATGATTGAATTTCTCATTAAATCCCCATGTGTCCAGCACTGTAGTTGCAAGAATGAAATTGCAAGCTGTTGTTGACAGCATCTGCAGATGACGTCTATGGGAACTGGTCCATGGGGTGACATGAGCAGGTTCCCTGGCCCTGCCTGGGAGCAGATGAAGGGCAGTGCATGGTCCTGCAGTAGTCCTTCAGACAGTTGCTGCGTGAGATGGGGTGCCTCCATCTCCGTTTCCACAGCAGTGAATTCAGTCACTTCCACCAGCACTGAATTCTCTCTGCAATCATACTACAGATAATTAAAAGAGAGAGATTAATTTGGGTCACAGAAGATAAGCAACGCCAAGCTAAAATTTAATTTAAGCTGCATAAGAAATAAGACTTTGGTCTGAATATGAGTGTGCCAGATAAACGGCTTTTGACTTTTCAAGGGAGATGGACAGGCGGCTGAAACCACAACCTCCTCCATCCACCTCATCAGTGTTGTGCACGAGCCCTGATGAGTCTGCCTGTCCTGCAGATGCTCACAGCCCTCACAGGGTTCATTTCAAGCACAGGGAACAAATAAGCATCACCCCACCACCGGACACTGGGCTGAGGAGCTGTTCTCTCACCTGGATCAGCCCATGCCCTGTGGCCATGGGACATTGGGGATGTAGTGACATGGTGCCTTGTGCAGAAAGGAGGGCAGAAGGGTCCCTGCCGCAGTTTAGCTGGCTGTTGATGAGCCATCTGGAGCTAATGACTTCCCCAGACTACTGCTGTGGGTTGGATTTGAATTTCTTACCCTGAGGTGAAAGGCTCCTTCACTTATTAGGCCATTAATTGTCCAACCACCAGTCCAGTTCTTAAGCGGCAATTAATGAGAAGCCAGAGCTGCAGCTTATAACAGGGAGGAGCTTTACAAGAGAAGATTAATAAAAACAGCCAAGGAAAGGGCTCTGAGGGCATGAGATCTGGGCCTTTCATGCACCCAGGCTGCTGCCGTCAGCTCTGACAAAGAGCAGGCTCAGGGCAGAAAGTCCCACACGGCCTCTGCTTTAGCCCAGGGTTTTTCTTCCCTGTCTTGAGCAGCAATTTTCAACAAAGGGCTGCTCATCCATATTTCAGTTCTGCATTTCCATCCAAAGGCATTGCAAAGCTTGGGTTGCCTCCGCCATAAGAAGTCCACCAAGGTAACACAGGGAGGAATTTCACCATAGTGTGCTTCACCACAAGACTCAGATCTTCAAAATCATGTGAAAAGGCACATTATTTATGGGTGAAAAGATTTCAGTGCTGTTTCTCAGGTTACTTCCCTGTAAATTATGTCTCTTTGCCATTCATCAGATCCCTTGTTCTCCATGCATAAAGTGGGCTCCTCATTTACAGCGTGCACAGCAGACGTGTACTCCAAACAGCAGGAGGAATGGGCTGAAACACAGGTTATCAGCAACCTGCCCAGAGACATGCTGAAGATATATTATGCAATCCTGTGCTTTGTCATTCAGTGAAACACTCTCAAGAAACAGCCGCTATCTGCTCATGGGAAAGACTGCTAAGGTACTGTGCCTGCTGGAGACACAGGCACACATTCAGGGTGCTGTGGCTTTCAGTGCAACCATGGATGTTTTAGAGATAGGGAAAAAGTATGTTCCAATATACCACGTTAATGGAGCTTCTGCAGCTTATTGAGACAGCAGTTGTCATTTTCAGCTCATCTTCTTATTACATCTGTCTTTAAGCATCAAAAGAAAGCTGTTAGAGCTGCTGCTGAACAGGAATAATTAACATGCAGAGCCGTCTCATGTACTAACCTGCACAGATCTCTGCATTTTTGACTTCTGTCTTGTTACAGATATCATGTTGCAACCTTCTTGCCTCTAGATCCAAACAGGACAAAGATCCTATGAGATTTGGCCCCCATTGGGACAGCTTTTGAGGGAGCCCTCTCCATCCTCAGAGGTGTGATCAGTGGTCACAGACAGCTCCTGTTTGCCTAAAGCTTTATTCAAAGCTTCCTGACCTCAGGGGAAGGGTTCACACTTGCTCAGAGCCATCCCATGTGGACACAGCCTCTTGGCTAGCTTCACAGATGATCATTTTTAATTAGTGGGGGAGCTGACACAGAGACGAGATGTACCTGACACAGACTGGGAGGCACAGTTAGGAAGCAGTGTGGTTCACCATACAATCAGTATAGATTCTCAGCAGCTTATCTCAGAGTTAGCCAAGGCTCATGCATCGCTGTCTCCTAAGGTGCCTGGGAAAACATAACAGTAATGTAAAAGGAAGAGATTGTCCTTCAGATTTTCTCAGGTTGGCAGAGCTATTGAGCTTGGACTAATAAACCTATTAGGTGGTATAACTGTGTTATAAGTGTGCAGAAGCGTCAGATCTCCATTAATATGATTACACAGCAGCTACAGACAGGGCACAGCCATCTGTAGAGTTAGTGGGAATGCTTTCCCATTCTTTGCATAAATTAGGAGAAACATTATTTCATGAACTGCTGCTTATACAAGTTTTGGCAGAGGATCAAAGTTCAAAAAAAAAGTATTCATTTTTAAAGAGCGTGAATTGAAAAGTAAGGGTTGAGACAAAAATACCCAACAAAACAACAACAGAAAACACAACCCTACAGTCATTGTTCAGGTTACAGGGGAAAATATATCATAATTTTAATGGAAATGAAGAGAATCCCTGGAGTTAATTATAGCAGTGCTTTCCCATAGTTGGAGTGAAGCTGTATGTGTCAGCATTTCTTGAATGCACTGTTCCTTTCAGGGCTCCACAAATGGTGCCACTCTGGGTGCGAAGGCACACACAGATGCAAGTTTTAAGGGGAAATCATTCTTAAAATTGTAATTGTGGAATGAAATGAAAACTGAAGTGTTGACCACTTCAGTGCTGTTTCCTCCTTGTTTACATTCAAAAACATCTGCACAGGAAAACATGTCATGAGAAAAAATGCCATTAGCACATGACAGAACTTGTTTTATTAGTGGATGTCTCATGTATATGATGAGACATGAGCAACACCGCACATCTTTGGCCTTTATCCAGCAAAACCCTTAAGGATATGCTTCACTTTAAGGATCTTAAGCATTCTTCACTTTAAGTGAATAAATCTACTCATGTGCTTGAAACAGAAAAGGGAGAGCGTGGAAACTGGTGTCACAGGGCTGGGGAAATCTAACAAGAGCCCGCAGCTGGAAAGGAGCACCCAGTATGGATACAATTAACCAATAATACATTTGAACTGGATTATGCTATCTTTAGCATGTCCTCCAATTCTGAAATTAAACAGTTCTTCAACATTTAAACTGGTGTAGAACTGGACGCTTTATGGCTTGTTCTCCCCCATTTGCTGAAACAAGAAAAACAAGGAAAATAAGCACAGTAAATCTCTACCAAAAGAACTCTGGAAATTCTACTCATTCATTCTTTTACAGGTGCTTGAAGTCATCAGTGAGGAGATATGAATAAGCACAAATAATTCCCCGTGGCTTTCATGATATGTGCATTTCCTAACCAGGTAAGTCCTCATTTCCTGAGTGCAGCCCTACTCAGGGCAATGGAAGTTGAACAAGTAGGAGCCAGCTCCGATAGCAGCTAATGGTTGAAGACTCCCTCTCTTTGCCATTTACAGAAAACACACCTAGATTTAGCCATCTCTCACACAGGGCTTCTGGTTCAAAGGTCCGTGCTGGATAGGTTGCACGTTATTGAAAGTCTTGTTCTCATGTTTACAGCCCACCCCAACCTGTGTGATCACGGTAAAGTGACATGAAAAGGGATAGTAAGAACAATATCTGAGAACCATTAGTCTGCAGTCAACAGACTCTTGGGGCAATCATTGTGACAGATAATTCTAAGTGTAGGCACTTGGATTTGGAGATATCTGGCATTTTTTCCATCTCTGTGCCATCCTCTCAATCTGTTTGCACTGTTGTCACCTGCTAGGTTTTCTCTCCAGCTTTCCTGGACACAAACCACCGCCTCCTGCAGCAGGCACAAAATACAGGAAAAATGTTCCTGGAGCTGGCTTATCCCAGCTCATATGTTGGAGGCTGGATAGTTTGTCCAGTTTCCACCCATTTGTGCTGCTAATACAGCACAGAACAAACAAAGCTGCCCAAATTAAGCTGTCAAAGACTCCCCATGACACAGGAGCTTTCTTAGGTGACAACAAGCTGGCACAGCCTCCCCTTTCTACCAACCTACAAAATTTAGTATAATGAACAAGCCAGGAAGAGGATAAGGCAGACTGTGCAGCATGCTGCCATGTCCTTGGCAGAGGCAGCAGTTGGAGGCAGGAAAATGAACACATTGCCCCATTGAAGATACTTGACTTGCTGACTCCTGTCCCTGTGGGCACAGCAGAGTGCAGGCATTCAGGCAGCTCTGCTCTAAATCTCCTTCTGACACAACACTGCTCTTCCTCAGACAAAGAGGTGATGAAAGAAGTCTGGTGTGACACTCCCCCATTAGTACCCCCTTAGTCTACTCTACATTTTGCAGATCTCTTATTTGGTTTGGTATGGGAGCAGAGAGGAGCTATACTCAAATCCTCATGCCCTGTACTCTGCTGAGCTGAGAAGGATCCCAAGACAAAGCCAGAAACCAGATAACCTAAACGCAGAACAGAACCATCTCCCCATCTCAGGTGCAGCAAAGCTTTTTTTCCCCCCCTCCTTGTTTGCAGGATCTGTTTTACCCACTGTTACTGCCTTCTCTCCACTCCTTCCTCCATTGAGCAGCTGCCAAGGGCATTTTCTATGCAGCTTGGCCCTTGACGTTTTGCCCTAAGCGAGCAGCCAGGACTCCAGCTGCCTAACTCCACTGCAGCTGGATGCTTACAGAGAGCTTCACATTCCCAGCCCAGAGATAAGCCAAGACAGCAATGCTGAAAATACTCTCAAACTGAGTATCTGGGTCACATAGCTGCCAAAACCACCCCCATTCTGTTGAAATAGCTATTGAATTTGCTTCTAGAAGGAAAAAGACAGTAACATGCCAAGTGACACTAATTGTTAGGCAGCGCCGAGCAAGTATAATGCACTCCTGCAAATTATCTGAGAACACTTTTTCCCATTTTGTAGTGCATTTGGAGGGAGGAATGGAGAAGCTGATCAAGGTGAATCTATGAAAGCCTGTGAAAAAGTGTAGCTCTTCCAGAGGAACATTTTAATGGAAAAAGATGACCTGTGAGTTAGATATTTGTGGGCAAAATATTAGTAACTGCTTCTTATTCTGAAGGACAAAATCCCTCAACATCACCAAAATCATCAACCTGTATGTGAATGTTATCAACTTATCACAGGCAGAAGCCAAACTTTCCTGTGAACCATTTTCAGCACTGATTAGGAAGGTGGAGATGGCACTGAGAGAAAGGGAGTTCCTACTTTAGAAAATATAATAGAACACAGAAAATTCAACAGTGACATTTCGTTAAGCACACAACCATACATTTAAGTTTCTTTTCACTGTCATCAGTTTAGAAAAGAGATACCAACCTACCAAAAAGTGCTTGAATCAGCTCTGGGATTGGGTTAATGTGGTAGATTTGTGAAAGATGGTGTAACATGCTGCTGAGTCTGATACTGCCAAGGCCCCACAGAAGAGTCCTGTCAGATAGATGATTTATTCTAACTTCAAAACTATTTACTCTAATTTCAGACTAGCAAATTGAAAGCCAGCAGATTTTCTTTCTGTCTCCTTTATCAAAACTTTGAGACAAGTCATGTAACACCTGCATCTGCTCCTCTTCCCCAAATTAAGCAGTACAGTATTCAGCCAGGAGGAACTGAGGTGACTACTCAGGACAAAAGGGTTGCTCAACTTAAATAAGGGTGACAGAACTTGGTGATTAATTTGTCTCTGTTCCTCCAGTTGGAAAAGAAAGAAGGAAAGACAGTGGCAGAGTAATTATACTTCACTGCACCAAAAGAGCTCTTCATCCTGAATTCCTGGGAGCTTTTGAATCACTTGGAGATTACCAGTTAAGAGATGCTTTGTAAATACAGGGCAGAACCATCTGAAGGCAGGAATATAAGATACAACAGCTAGAGGTGTATGCTCAGCTTGTTTGCACTCCTCTGTGCTTCTTAGACTTTTCTTTTTCAGAAAGCTTTATACATAAGTAGTAGTGGCCATGGGATGTGGCATCTGGAGAAAGGCTGTTATGCATGGTTTGCTCTGTAGGCACATCCACCCACCCCATCTGTGGGGTAGTTAAGATTTGCTGCAGGTGCGTGTACTTACTGAGCGTCACTATCTTCAACCATTGCTTCTTCTTTTCCAGACAAAAGGACTTAATACATTTTGAAACTTGTGACTTAACACACCGAGATGCTGTTCTGAGTCCAGTGAAGTCAGCAAAAAATTGAGTGCTGCAAGGCTTCAGTTTTACCTCATGCTTACTTGGGCTTTTCACCTGATGCTTTTCTTTAGACAAGACTCATTTAAAGACAAGATTTAAGACCAGGTTGGATGGGGCCCTGGGCAGCCTGATCTGGTGGATAGCAACCCTATGCACAGTAGGAGGTTGGAACTGAATGATGTTCAAGTCCCTTCCAATCCAAGCCATTCTCTGATAATGAAGTGCACAAGTCTCCAAGGTTTCATGACCCTTAACGAGGAAAAACAAGAAGGAAGCAAGCTTCAAGATAAACCATTCAACAGTACATGATGTAGAATAATTTTGTATTTCTGGTGTTCCCCCATCACATCTGTTTCTGTTACTAGTAACTGAAGGATGCTCCTGAAGGTGCAGTGGCAGCAGAGCAGCTTTATTGCTCAGTAGACAACACAGTGACACGGTTTCATTCAACAGTCAGCTATTTCCAATCCAGTTGCTTTCATGCCTTAAAGCACATTCTGATTTTCAGTGCTTTTGACTAGTGAAGTAATATTCTCCACTGTTTGGGTAGTTTGTCCATTTGTAAGCACTCTTTCTGATAGTATGTGGGAAAAAAAGAGGAAATAAAGAACAGAAACAGCATTGGCATAGCTATAAACGTTTACAGTCAAATGCAGATGTAATTAGGAAAATGCTGAGTTGACATTCTGCAGCTGACCCTTGTAAAAAATAGAAGAAAAACTCTTGATCTGGATGTCCAGATCCAGATGGCATGGAAAAGAAACACTGGACATACCTAGTGAGCTGGCAGATGTGAATTTTCACACTTGTGAAGTTCACTGCAGTAACTTCCCATCTCTAGAGATGGTGGTGGCTTGGTTTTACAGTTTTGCTTTGAAGTACAGAATAGAACACTGACCACCACTGTCAAATTGGTATGACACTTGACAAGAGCACAAAACAATTTTATTGCTGGGTAAGCCTGACAGATGATTTGGCCTGGGCAATTTAACAAGGGCATAAGAGATTGGAATCACTAGAAAATGATTTTATGGCCAACAGGCTAGAAACAGCTGTGGTTTTTTTTTTTTCCTGTCTGAGCTGTGGGTCATTATGGATATATGACAAAAAATATTCCAGGACTTTGAAGACTTGAGACATATGCTGCTTCTAAGAAGCACTTTTTGTACATAAATTTAGGAGACTGTCCTGCAAGAGGTCTCAGATCTGTTACTTCCCACCTCTCATCACATGATCCTTCTGGAGCAGAGGTACAACCCAGTTTCCATACATCAATCCATAGAAGCCTGCTCCCATTCAAACAGGCAAACGTTTATTTTTGTTTGATTTCATTTTGCCTCTTCACAGATCCCATCCTCCTTCAGCCTGCTTTTGCTGTTTCTTTGACAAATTATTATTTTTTCTGTTGCTTCAGCAAATACTTCTTGAAGCATGTTCAAAGCTGAGCATGTGTTAAGAGTATTTTGCTGAATCAGGAATTCATTGCATAGCAATATCCCATAGTGTGTGCACAGATGGAGGACTTGGATACGGAGCACTCAGTTACAGTAACAGGCAAAATGCGAAAAATTAACCTCCTTCTTTTGGGCAACAGACTCCTTATTTAATGTATCTGCAACTTTGCTGGCAGCTAAATACAGTTGTCATGACAAAAGTCAGCATGTATATCACATTGTAAGGGTAGCTTAGTTACCAGTATTTTTGAGATATTAGAATGGGTGGGGAAAAAAAAAGCAGCAGTTTATAATGCTGAAGATATATCAGTCTTGTCAGGATGATGAGTACAGTGCATACTGAAAAATCCCTGTGAGGGTCTCCACATCATGGAGAGATCAAAACAAGAAAGCTAGTGGAGGGAATGATTCAGAAAGCTTTATCTCAAGCACATAGAACCTTTTCCTTACTAAGGAAAAAAAAGGATTAGGATATATTTTTGTACAATAAATTAAAAAACAACAAAAGACACCAACAACATGCACTATCCTATAATAACATGAAAATAACTAGGGTCAGCTTCCATCAAGCCAGTAAGTTTCCTTTCACCCACTCTGGCACTGCAGGTCACATATACTAGAATGCAAATTGCCTCACACCAGTATAGGGGTAATGACAGATACTTAGACATCCTCCAAGTGCAATATTATGGTAATCAGCTCAAGCACAGCTGTTGTATGGGCAAGGAACAGTATTTCATAGGAGAGTAAAGAGATAGATTCAGTTCTGTGAATGGCTCTATTGAGGAATCTTCTTGTCTACCGTTCACAAAATGATGATAAATTGGAAGTAGGGTCAGAAAAGACCTCCAGGGGTACTTAATTCTTAGAAATTTCAATCAATAGAGGAGATATATTTTAAGTATCTTGGAGGAATCACATCTAGTTTGGCTCTACCTGAAAAGAAAATGTTACATGACAACAGTTTACAGACATCTACCTTGAGAAACACGAGGCAGCCTTTGGGCACTGCACATCGGTAGCTACATGCAGGAAACTGAAACTGGACCAGGTCATGCTCTAATGAAAAACAAACCTTAAGTATCAGGCTAATTAACTGGTCAAATAACTTGTCTAGGGATGACAGATCTTCTTAAATTTGATACATAATCATAAATTGCATGCCTTTCGAACATCACATAATTAGTAAGGGTTCTAAGTATAGTACTCTTGCCTTGGTTTGGAAGGTGGTAAGTTTAGATCATCAGAATGGTCCCTTTGGCTACAATAATGAATGGTTCTGAACTAGCACAGTATGAGTTTTAGAAAGTTTGACTTTTTTTCCACATTAGCACAAACTATACAGGCAGCTTGTGTAGCATAAGAAGGTGATGACAGTGCCTTCTACAGGGATACAAACCCTACAGAGCAGTAGCAGGTTAAGGAAGAAAAATAAAGAAAAAGAGGAGAATTGACTCACCCTTTCCAATGACAGCTCAAGAGAAATGCAGCCCCCATCCAGAGAGATGCCATTCCCTTTGGCTGCCAACCCTTAAATGAGGGTGAGGAGGGGTGGATCCTGGCTCCACCCCTTTCAGTCACTCAGGTGCATTGCTTCCACCTGAGCTCTCTGGGCTAGTCATGCCCTCTCATCTGGTGCTTACCCCTTGGTTCAGACTGTGACTTGGAATTGCACTGCACAGCTATATGAGGCCTTCCTGATACCCACAAAAAGCTAGTATTTTTACATGCTAAATTAGTGGTTTGAATGTAGATCCTGATAAATGATAAAAAGGAATTTTTTCTATGCGGCTGACCCTTCTTTAAAGAGCAATATGCTTTAAGATGTACATCTTCATATATTTTTGTGCTCTTTACTTCGTAATTTATTAATGGTAATAACCTGGGCAAACCCCAATCTTTATGTAAGCAAACAAAATAGCTGTAGGAAACATTTGTGAATGCTGGTACTAAGGAATGGGCAGGATTATCACGTTCTTCCCATCAAGACTGTGGGCAAGTGGGACATCTATCAAGAATGCTTTTCTGCAAAACTTTGTTACCACACCACATCCCCATGAAACAAGATTATCTTAGCCTAATTGATGTATCAAGCACATTTAATTAAAAAGAAACCCAGAACCTCTTTCTGGGTAGCTCTGCTCCCACTCTTTGAATAACACATAAAATAATTTTAACCCATTATCTACCTCTTAACCCATTATCTATCTCTTAACCCATTATCTACCTTCCATAGGAAGAACCTATAGGAAAATTGAGAACATCTCCATTAGACTGTTGTTTCAGGTGTTAATCTACATTTTGGGACTGTGGAAAACCAAGACAATAGACCATGACCTTCTTATCTAGCCTTTAGTTTGAAGGGAGGCTATTTTGTTATGGTTATTGAGCCCAAGCGTTGCCTGATGCAGTTGGGCCTTATGTTGAAACAGAAGCTCCTCTGTGGAGAAATATTACTCACAGTGTGGTCAGTGTTAGTCACAGCCCTAACTATTAAATGCAATTTTTCATCACGAGCCTTGGCACTTACCTCAGGTTTTGAATCACCACTTGTAAAACCAGTGGCCTCAGGAGCAGTGACTGTTTCATGAGTAGGGAGTATTCAGGAAGCGCACTGTCGCCATTTCTAAATCTTTGCAAGGATATCTAAGCCCTTCTTTCTTCTTCCTTCCAGCAGTACATATTCTACACTTGCCCACTGTCTCTGCAAGACAAAATGTAATCAATCATACACATAGATGTGATTTTCTTTGGTACTTGCAATGCAAATGCTATGGCATGGATTAGCATTCTGCTCCAGAGCATGCTGAAGCCCACTGGAAAAGTTATTGTGGGAATTAGAGACAAAAAATGTCTATACTGCCCCTAATATGGGTAACAAAACAGACTCCAGCCTTGCATGTGCCAAACCTACAAGCATGTGCAAAGGAGAGCGCAGTGTCAAGAGTTCAGGTTGTGCCTGAGCAGTCACAGTCAGCAATGATCATGGAGGTGGCTGGATGGAGAATGGGCTGAGCGTGAAGCACTCCTGGCCTGGGCCTGCTCTGAAAGCTTTTTCAGAGCATTTGACACGTAGTCAAGGATGCACTCAGAATCAGTACCACTGACCTCTTTCTAACAAGTCTTAGCATCCTGAGATCTGCCAAAACATGGTAATGTTGCCTTAGGAGACTAGGTAGTCTTCTGTAAGCATTCACGTGCACCTTCATTAAAAGTATGGTGAGAAGGAAAGCTTGTTTATAAAGCCATTTATTAATATTGTGACTGAGCAGTCATGTATCTAAGAGACATTGGATAAAACTGAATATTAACCCACAATTCCACAAACAGAATCCATTCTCTCCATTTTTTTTCTCTGCAGCACTGGGCATTGTCTTGCATTTTTTTTGTCTTTCCAAAAGTTCTTTTTTTTCCCATTTGATTTCAATGACCTTCTGTTTCTTCACTGAGAACTCTACTTTCCCATTTCCCTTGAGTTTTTATTTTCCCCTTCAAACATTTTTCAGTATTAGATTATTTGCTTCAATTCAAGTCATATCTGAGTGTTTTATTGTACTTATCTATTCTCACAGCAAGTACAAAATGCACCCATTTTAGGGAAGGGAAATGGGACCCAGAGAGATTAAACTAGTAGCCCATCCATCACACAGCAGAAAATTGAGATCGGGGCTTTCAAATCCTAGATTAGACCTTCACCAATCAAACACATCACAGCAGACAGTTAAGGTCCTGTGATGACCCGTGTGCTCCTGAGAGGCTATATGGCCCTGCCAGATGTTCATCAAGACCCTGGCAGCTGGAAGTACATATCAGGATTTTTAAGATGCATCATCTGAATGGGTATTTCATTAGGAAACAGGCGACTTCCTGGCTTTCTGTGCACTGGTTTTTGTTGTTTGTTTGTGTGTTTGTTTCCCATATATAATATGACCTTTAATCTAGGTTGCTCAAGTGAGCTCAGGGAGTTTCCAAAGGTGATGAAGAAGTCTTGCATCTAACTTCAGTAGGCCTGGGAAAAGGAGAAGGTAAGCACATTTTATTTCTTTGGGCAAAAATGGGCAACATAAAGCAAGCTGCACATTCAAGCTTTCCAAGTGAGAAGACAATAAAAAGAATTATAAAAGGATTGATCAGCAATGGCACACACAAAGCTCCCAAACCATCCACTACGTGGCTAGACTCAAGATCAAATACGTTGATATTCAAACACAGGAGAGACTCCTTTTTACATTCAACATGGATGACACTTCCTAGCCCTTTTGCTGATGCTCTCAAAAGAGCATTACTTGAGATAAAAGAGTTATACCTTGGGACTTAAACAGCAGCTATTACTGTAAGTAGAGAGGAGCTGGGCGCAGATAACAAAGGGATAGTGAGATGTGATGGACTGGCTGAGGCTGGGAGAAAGAAATGCCTGCAACATGAAAGGAATCTTAAGTTTTCCTTTTGATCTTCGTTAGTATCCTCCAGTATAATTTTGTCTGTTTATGCACTTCAGTGACCTCCACTGCTGTAATGCCTAAATGCCTTGCAGGTTTCTCAATGCACAGTGCTCTTTTGACAGAGGAGAGTAGTGGTCCCACAGTTCTAAAACAGCACAGAAGGAAAAAGAAAGCTGATGTTATCGCTCTTACATGACAAAGCAATGCACCAGACACACAGGGCTCATGTGGCAGTGCCCAGCAGTACAAGGAATAGTGGTCTGGAGGGTATACTCTGCAGATCTGAGCTGCTAAAGAAGTGTGATTCATCATACTGAGACCATCATGATTGAAGAAAGTGCACAGACAGGGGAGATGTGAGCTTGAGAAATATATATGCATAGTAACTATGATCACTGCTTGTGCTAAGATCTTGTTCCACATGCTCTTGGTTTATACAGATCCCTTTGTAATGTAAATCTCTATTCAGTCCCTAAAATTATTAGATACAAAGCCACTTCTTAGCTCATGAAGATTTAAGCTTAAATGTGACCTTAAAAATTAGAAACCCTCATGGGTTCCTATATTCTAGCACAGAGACCTGTGTATTAGCCCTTTGGTAGGTAGCTTCACACACAGCACATGAACTGTGCAGAGTAAGGGGGATTAAACACAATTCTGCATGTTTCAAAGCTCAGACAGTTCTCAGGAGAAATTATTTGTCACCCTAATCCCTGCAGCTCTGTTTATCTCTGATCAGAAAGGGGAGTGCCAAATTGGCATAGTGATTCATGTACCAAAAAAAGAGCGTGCCTATAAGCACAGATCATGATTTGCATACTTATTAGCCTTGACTGCCAGGGAACATTCTGGTTCCTTTGTAAGCACAGAAACAGTAAAAATATGCTAATAGCAGCATATCAAATTTGGGCTTTAGCCAATCTGTCAATATTGAAATTGCTTGCCTGTAATATAATGGGTAAACAAGTTGCTGTATGGGATGATGTGAGGCATGATTTGAACTTGTTGAAATTTAGTCATTTTTTGCCAGAAAAACTCACAGAAGATCAGAAAGGGAAACATAAGCATATATGCAAGACAGATGTCACACCGATTTTCTATTCTGTTATCTGTTTGCTGCCTTCTTTTCTGCTTTGAGAAGTAGCTCATTCAAGAAGCCAGGGGAGGTGGGGTCATTTCCAGGAAGAATCACTTAAATCACAGTCAACATAAGTCCTGCATATAGACCCCATTCCTACTCTTACCTATATGATAAAGACAGAATATCTCCTGACATAAACCTGATATAAACCCAAGTCACCCATTTCCTCTACACACAAATACATATTTTTCCCACAGAAATGATAATCAAAACCTTTCAGAATGTAATGATCTCCGAGCTCTCCAGAATCCCCCTCCATGTGAAAACAGCATTTCTGCTTTATATGTCTGCTGAAGACTGCAGCTGCCTTGAGAAACCCTTCCCTTTCACCATCTCTTATACACACTACTTCCAGTCCAAGGAGAGTCCAGCCATCAGAAAACCCTCAATTACATTAATACTTTCAGGGAACACCCTGTGCAGCCTGGAAATGACTGAATAAAACTTTCTTTTGCTTCCTGGTGGAAATTAGTTGCCTAGATTAGAAAAATCTTTGCCATTCTCCTTCTCTTCTGGATCATGACATTTCAGCCTGCCCAGTACCTCCTACTCAGTGATCTCTGGACGTAGCTGCTAGATCCCCTTTGCTTCTAGTTCAACCACACCATACTGAGTTAGGGCAGCTGCTCCGCATGCAGCATGAAATGCCATCTCATGCATGTGAATGGCTGCATGTAGGATAAGACAAACTCTTCAGCTCACCATGAAGTAATCCCTTTTTACACTGGTACTCTTCTGCAGTCTTCGCACAAGATGAACTTTGCCAACATGACTGGCTCAGAGAAGAATGACCTTTGGCAGACAAGAAGGTGAGAAAAACCAGGCTAACCTGATGAACGCAAGTTTGCTGATGTGAATTTCATGCCTAAACATTACTAAATGAAGGCACAGTGGGACTATGTTGCTCCAGTCTTAGCCTCCAGTTTCTCTGTGTCTGTATATGGTGAGGAGGACCTTTTCTCCACCCTCACTATTTATTCTTTTGCTCCATTTTTGTTTTTCAATTATCTGGCATAGTCTGTGCTAATTATGCTCAGTTGCTTTCCCTTTCTTTGAGGACTGTTCCAGATAGAAGGGAGAAAAATGATGCTGTAGTTAGTGAAATGTTTTTGGCGTGATTCTTTTCAAAGAATGGGTTTGAATGTCCCATTTCTCCAAGCAGAGCTATAAATACAAATAGAGAAATAATATTAAAAAAAAAAACACCCCACAACTTTCTTTGCTCAGAAGGACTCCATGAAATTGCTTCTGTTTCTCCTCAGCATAACTTTACAGCCAGTTCTCCTTTTGTCCTTACACAAGACAGACTTTGCAGAGCAGAGCCTTTAGCTCCAGTGAGGCATACCAGGAAAGGTCTTGAACCAGGGGCATCTCACTGACCTTGCCACGCAGCCCAGTGACTTGGGCAGCAGGTTGCACTGTTCTGGATTACTCCAGAGTACAGCTTTGTTGATACTTCTGTGAATTGGAGAAGAGTGTCCTGAAAGTAAATTTTTGTGAGCTCTTGTTCCGGCTCCCAAGACCAAAATCAAGGACAAGAACCATAGGAATAGGTTGCAGGATGCTTTTAAGTGAAGAATCTTGCAGGCATAAACCATTACCCTTCACAGTATAAATGTGAAAAGTCAAGTGCACAAAGCAGCATGTGAAGGGGGACAGGGAGGTCATTTTCTGCAGAAAAATAGCCTTGAGCTTTGCAATCTCATGCACGACTTAAGGAGTCTTACACATCACATCCCCTTCCAGACCTAGAAACTCACATCACCTTCTTCTCAACATGAAGTGTGAGTTTGCCAGAGACAGAGAAATGCCTGTGAATGCACTTAGTGTTAAGATTCACAATCTTTAATGCCAGCACCTCAGCAGTTACAATCCCATTTACCAACTGGAAAATCCCAGGGTGTTTCCAGGATTAATAGCTGCAGAGGAAAGCATGGAAATGTGTCCCCTGGGAACTTGAAAATAACGAAATAATAGTTTCAAAACTCATGTAAAACCAGTGATTGCCTGGTGTTTTGGTTCTCCCCATGAGCGAGGTTCTAAACCCAGTTCTTAAGGCTATCCGTGAAGTTCTGCAATTTTTATTTGTGCGTAATCTCCACCCATACATATGCCAGAGGGAATGAGGCTCCTCTTGCCTCTTGTTCTTCCCATGGGACAATTCTCAGTTTCACAGCCAAGGATGAAAAGTGAGCTAACAGGATATTCAGTGATTTGCTGTGAAAAAGGCAGTGCGGTGATATCTGAAGCTCAGCAGGCCCTCCTTGTTCTTCACAGAGATGCTAGGTGGGGCATCTCAAATAGCACAGGGTGGTAATTGTGGAGAAAAGTTAACTTGCTAATAGCAATCACTTTATCTTGTTTGTCAGTGATTAGTTATGTAAATTTGTTCTCCCTTTCAATTCCATACCAGTGCATCAAGGTGACATGCCACATGTGCATAATTACTGCCAGTGTTATTTCCAGACCTTGATCTAGAAAATGCAAAGTGCCACTTATTAGAAAGTCCACACAATCAAAGAGGCTTCTTTCATTTCTCTGCACATGTTTGCTGTTCTCTTTTGATAGGCACAGCATGTAAGATGCCAGTGGGAAGCAAACACTGCGTGCACAACGTGGCTTCTCCTTTGTTAATTAGCTAAATCAGGTGCATAATGTTGTCTGTGTAACTCCTAGAGCGTCTGTGATATTACTGCTCTTACAACACAGGGAAATGCTGCTTTATCCAAGTCTGCAAGACAATAAAAATTAAAAAGGAAGATGAAAAATTACATTTATTTATTGTTTATACAGCACAATGGCACTTCACAGGCAAATGATACGATACTCTCAACCCCAGAGGAATTCATAATCTACAGACTAGATTTCCAGCTGTGTCACTATTTATTCCCCGTGTCACCCCTCTGACTCTAGGTCAGTTCAACAGAAGTAACAGCATCAGGATCTGGCTTTCATTAAGCAAAACTTCAGGGACTCATAACTAGGATTAAATGAAACTGATGTTGCCTTAGCCCCAACTCATTTAAACTGGAATGAAGAAAAAAGTCCACAAAAATCCCTTGTAGCTGCAGCCATGTTTCACTCCTTGGTATCCAGACTAGCAATGCCTGGAACCATCTTGCAGAATGAGCCAATCAGTGTGGTGCCCACCATGTCTAGCTATAATAAAACTGAGCTATTAATAACTTAAAAACTCCAGTTAGCATAGACTTCTCAAGAAACACATGCTGTTGATGATAATCAGTAACAGGAATGAGAGTCTCAACCATCTCACAAAAAGAGATGGCCCTCACCCCAATCCATTCCTGTGCTCGCTCTCCAGCCCTTTGTCTCATCATCTCACCAGC
The DNA here is from genome assembly GCA_016647715.1 of Pavo muticus. Classification (NCBI taxonomy): domain Eukaryota; kingdom Metazoa; phylum Chordata; class Aves; order Galliformes; family Phasianidae; genus Pavo; species Pavo muticus. The sequence goes on along the minus strand of JACDJE010000028.1, from coordinate 3,764,470 downwards.
TCCTACTCTTAGAATCCATAGACCAGGAAGAAGCAGTCCCCTCTTTCCCCTACCAGCAACCCGCTGGAGAGGCCATGTTTGTCCTCAGTGATGTTCTTCTGGTAGGAACACAATCCCTCTGACACTCAGTGGGATGAGGTGCCATATGCTAGCAGCTGCAGTTGCAAGTTCCCAAATATCGGCTGGCATCTGCTTGTACAAGTCAAGCAAGAGTAGGCAGTTGAGCCAATAGATCTGGGGCTGTTTCCTATGGACTGAGTTCAAATACTCATATAAGCTAGAATGAACCTCCTTGGAAAAGTTATCAAACAGTAGGGTGATATAATTGGAGCCACAGGTCACAATAGTATTACTTGTGGCAGAGAGGAACAGCTTCTTGGAAACTTAAGAAATGGTGAATGCACAGAGAATGAGATCAGCACCACATCATATTACAACACTGGAAGGCAAGAGGCAGGAAACATTGTGGTAGCATTTAATAATATTGAATTAATCTCAAAAATAAAGTGACCTTATTGGAAAAAAAAAAAAAAAAAAAGGCTAAATGAGATGGGGCAGAGCCAGGGAGGGGTTATAGGCTGCCTTATGAAGCCACATAGCGTGCTGAGACCCAACCAGCCATTCTCATGATTCCCTTAGTGCTTTTATTTACCAGAAAACTCCAAAGAGCCTTTTGCCCTTGTGATCCCTACTATCTAGTTCATAAATAGAGCGCCAAGCTCCCCATATTCCCCCCTTCCCTTGGGGCACAGCTGGGAGATGGCAGCAGGGAGTGCTTTTTTCCTGCCATTCCCCAGCAGCTCTGTAGCAGCCCCAGTGTATTGCTGGCTCTATTCTGGGCTCCAGCAACTGGCTGCTCGGGGCCCAGCCTAGGCAGCTCCTGGACACGTGCCCTCCCCACAGAATCTATTTTGGGGACTGCCATAATAGTTGGCTTTACCTACTTCTTGCTGTCTGTGGTGAGCCTCATGCTGAGGGGTTTTGTCAGCCCTAAAGGATCAAGCTGTTCCCCGTTTCCTCTGGAGTCGAAAGGACAGATAATCTGGCCCAGCCTTTGTTTAAGAGCTGCAGCTCTTAAATGTGCACTAACCTCACCCGTCCTCAAATTCACGTGGGCCCCCCAGGGTCTTGATTCTGCTTTCAGGCAAAGCTGCCTTCTCAGTGCCACTCCTTTGTAGTCAATGCACAGGCTCTAGATTTGCATTGGTGTAAGAGGCCTATGGGTACAAACAAAGGGAAGGTGCTGCAAGATGCTCTTATATAACACACTTTTCATGAGAGTCCCAGTGATAGGAAATCCCATGCTGGGCAAGATCCAGCAACACCGAGGCAAAACACACAGCTTCCCATTAGCTCTGCCCTGCTGAGCTGGCAGTTCCCAAAAGCAGCAACTTACCCCGTATGCTAACACTGATGGAAAAAGAATGCCACTCTCCCTCTTCCTCCTTGGCTGCTCTGCCAGGAGGAGCCCCTCTGCAGATCAGGGAGCTGGGGGACCAAACTGTCCTGTCTGTCCTGTGCTCCCCTCCACTTGATGTGCATAGCAGCAGAGCAGGGCACTGCAGAGGCACCTATTGACCCCACAGTGCTGCCTCTCTCCCTGAGCAGAGGGAGTCGGGGCAATTGAGGGCAAGCAGAAAATGAGGCTGAGGCCAAAGGCTTCAGGGAGGGAGTTGTCTTCCTCTTACAGAGCAATTCAATTAAATTAGGAACATCTTAATGGAGCCCCAGTCAGCAACTCCCACTCCGCCAGGCAAAACTAAAGGGGCATATGCAACTTGCTGCCCTATTACATGTTAGGAGGCTTCACCCTGGCTCCCAGCAGGTCTACAGTCAAAAGCAAAAGCAAATCAAAAGACGAATAAATGAACTGCTGCTAAAGGGCTGGTTTAATAGCTGATCCAGTGAGACTGCAAACCTTTGCTCTGACCTGGTACACCTTCTAACCCCAACTCCACTCTGTTTCTACTTACAGAGCTAATTGAAATACCAGGAGACGATTGGGGCTCTGAAGGGTAACAGAGCAAAAACACCTCTGCTTTTAGATGCTACCTTCCCCTGCCCTTCTCCTCTGTGCATCACAGGGGAAATACATAAATGTTTGTCAGCTTTAGTGAGTAGATGCATTTCCCTGTTTAAAGCTCTACAAAAATCCTCCAGCCAAGATAAAAAATTGCCTTGGAGAAACAAGATTTTTTGCCTATTGATTACGTTCTTGTGTTTTTCCCAAAGACTCATATTAGGTCATAATATATAAAAGAAAATAAACCTACACTAAGCCTCATAAATGGTCTGCTAGCAAGCAAAGCCATATCAGAGCTGAGCAAACTATCTTCTCCAAACTTTATTCACACTTCTCCAGTCGAATGGTTTTCTTGTTCTCTGCAATGTGCTTGCAGACAAAGTTGCAGTGAAGCTGGGAAGTATTATTAGCAAGTTTTATTATAGCATCTCGCCTTGAATGGCTGCAGTGAAGGAATCCCCACTGGGTGACCCAGGGTGCAGATGAGTATAGAAGCTGTGTGATTCATTGTGCACAACACAGCATGAAATACTTGGAGCAAACCATTTGTCTGAGGGAGAGATGGGACTCATTCTGTCTTCAGGGACCTGTGATCCAGCTGACATTTCCTTGGGTTTGTTACTTGAATTATGTTTCGTGACCCTGTTTCCTAAGCATGTTTTTATCTTATAAAAGTGTGTGCATGGTGATGCTACCTAACATCCCAGGTTCGTGCCTTTAAACAGTACTGCTTGATTGCAATAGGGAAGGTAGGTCAGGTAGTGCTATTTCTGTTCTTCAAATAGGCAAACAAGTAATTCTAGGGCATGCAGTACATCTGGACCATTCATTCATTCATAAAAATGAGTTTTCAAATAATTTTCTGAGAATGTTTAAATGTTTCCCTTTGTTGTGTCTTCAGGAGTGAATTCAAATTGGGTTGACAGCGTCCCTTCTTTGAAGGCCTCTCAGAGGGGATGTTTATGCCAAACCTGCTGTATTCACTCAGAGATAAACCCAATAATTTAGAACGTCAGGCTCATCGTGGTATAGCACCAGGAAGAGGTTTTGGCACCTTAGGAATTCTAATGCCAAAACAGAATGCTTTTGGAAAACAGGTATCTTCAGAGATAAGCAGCAAGGAAGAAGGATTTTCAAGACTGAGTTTTGAACTTAGAGATACCAATTTCAGTGCTAGCATCTCAGCATGCCTCTGAACGTGGCCACAAAGGCCCTTCCAGGGAATTTTGTGTGCTTTAGAGCTAACCCTAAAATACATCTGAAGCAATAAGAGTGAGTAGGAATTGCTGGTGATAAGAGAAAAAGGAAGTGAGTTTAACAAAAAGTTGTGCAAAGGATAAAATTATCCTGGAAAGGAAGGTCTTTCCAACATCCTGCCTCTTTCAAAGCTTATCTACTTAAGGTTACCAGAGGTTGGAGGAAAGCAGGTGACTGAGAGGTGTGTACACGTGCTTCAGTGGATCTGTTCTCATGCTGGGAATGGTCCCTAAGGAGTCATCAAGCTCTGAGGGGGAAAAAGAAGTCCCCAGTGCTTCTTTTTTTTTTTTTTAATTGCCATTATGGAGTCTGTCCATGAGCTCACAGTCTGGCTGAAAAGAGGAGGGAAGAAGGAATACCTCCTTTATGTAAATGGGACAAGGTGTTGGTAGTATGAGGTAGTATCTGTCCATTGCGCATTCCATGTGGCACCAATTATTTCACTTTTTGGAGTGAAAAAGTAAAGATAATTTTTACTTAGCACAGGACTTCCGTCTTTGCAAGGGCTGTTGCTTAAGTAACGCAGAGCTAGATCAGGTGCCTGCCACATACAACAGGAAGGGACAAATTAAGGTCTGAAAAGTAACGCTCTCCCACCCTAAGACACACTGAAGGCAACTCCAGGTGCATCAATGGCTGAGAAATATACTCCTCAACTCCCACCATGTACAGTCTGCTGTCAGTACCTTCAGCAACATCCTGAAAACACAGTGGCACAGCCAGAGGCAACCTGGAAACAGAGTCTATGGAAGGATCCTTCTCCTATGAGAAGCAAACTACCAACTTGTATAACCCAAGAGGTGCTCTTGAGCAGATCCTGCATTTCTTTCTGACCGTACTGCATTCAAAATGCATAGACCAGATTCGTCTTTCTTCAAAGGAACGAAGAGCAGGATCAGTGCCACTCCCATCAAGTTTCTTTCTTTTATGGAGGAATGGATGCCAAAAGTTGTTCATAATTTCCATGTCATTGCAGTGGTTGTGTTCCTCTTCTATCAGGTAAAAAGCACATAAAATTGGTTACAACTGACTCTGTCTTTCCCAGTACTGAACATCATTAAAGAAAGGGACCAAGGCAAGAGTGACATCATGAACAAATGGCAGAACAGAATGCCCAGATAGTATGTTTCTCTTCTCTATGACCTCCCTGTCTGCTCCTAAGCTTTAATGCAAATGTTACTCTCAGGTTGAAGTGCTCCATTTCCTACCTAAAACCTCTCTCTTGTGCTAGTAATCAGGGCAGTATAAAATGTTCCTTTTAGACCATCTGGAAGCCACGGGAAACATCAATTAACTGCATATATTTGAATCATAAGTACATTAGGCTAGAACTTTCTACATATTCTAAAAATTAAATCCTATAAAGATTTTAAGCTGTGCAATATGTAATTAAATGGTGGCTAGCACACAGGGACCAGAATCACATCCCTGGACCATGCTATAGGATTTGCCACACACCCACACAAGCATTCCCCACCAGAAGGGCTGCTATGAAGTTTCTTCAGTGAGCTCCCTGACTATCTGGCACAACCACATCATGAGCATTTCATTTATAGCCTCCTTTGAAATGCAGAGGATTTTTTTGGCTATGTCCAGCGCAGCTGCTGAAAAATAAAGGAAGTGTGCTCCCTACTGTCTGGAAAACCCCAAAGCAGAACCTGCTAGTTTGATTCAAGCACACTGGTCTAAAATACCAGCAACAGTTTTAAATCCAAACCTATTCTTTTCTTTGCATGTCTGCAATACACTAGGCTGTGTATGCAGTCTTATCTGAGCTCAGCTCTCAGGTGGAGTACATCAGCAGCACTCAACCCCCATGCTTCTCATTGAGGTCCTTGGTTGTCTGCACTGGAAAGGTGAAGGAGAAGGAAATGTGCTGTTCCCACCCTTCCTGTTGGGAGCATTGGTGCTAGTGTTGATTCTTGCTTTTGCATGATGACCTTGAATAAATCACTGGGCCTCATTTTCCCAAGGCGATCAAAGCAGGACTTGAACGTTGTTACCTGTACATGATAGTGCAGCAAGTCCTGGAGCTCTAGGAGCTGACTGTGCAGCAGCAATGAGATTTCCCTTTCAGTGAGGGCAGTGCGTGGCACAGCACATTCGTTTGTGTTGGCTGCATTGCCCTGCTTTCCACAGGGCACCAAGTTCTCTGGAAGGATGGAGCTGGAAGGGAAGGGCTGATTTCTCACCATCGCTTCACAGGTACTTGGAGGGTGACTGCGCTAAAAGGAAAAAAATGCAATGAAAGCAAAATGGTTTCCTGGAGTAGGAATGGATGCCTTAAGCTGTCATCAGGCCACCACTCCATGGTATTACTACCTCCCCACAGCCAAAGTTGCCAGTGTACAGAGCTGTGACACGGAGGCAGTCCTGCACCAGCACAGAATCTACCAGTGCTCCTCAGCACAGCTGCTCATTTTCTATCTACCCTATTAGGGAGCTCCAAATAAATGAGAAAAAATCTAACAGTGTGGTTGGGGGCCAGCTTTGGGTCCGGAGCATTCTCTCCTCTGAGTGATAGCAGGGAGCATCCATTTTTCACCACCAACCCAGAAACAGCATGGGGACAACTTCACTCACTGGTTTCATTCTTCTGTGGCAACTCCCTTGGGAAATGCTAGCCCAGAGCCTTCCAGTGTATGATTCTTCTATTTTAAATAAATGGATACTTAAGGGCAGTGGATAAGGAGCTGGCTAAGGGGATGTGGTAATGGCTGATGTTAAAGTGGGAAATTCCATCTTAGAGAACAATTATTAATGGCGATCATCAGAGGTGGTCTTACCAATTAAATGATTAATCATGGCATTAATGATCTGAAATAATTATTAAGAGCAGTCTTATTAGCATCTGTCAATGACACGTAGTTAGGAGGCATCAGCCATACAGAAAAGAATTAGGGATGCAATTGGAGAAGAACTGAGTGAGCTTGAGGACTGAATGTAAATAAAAATATGATGAAATTCAGTCGTACGACATTCAGGCTTGCAAGAAGTAACTGACTACAAAACCTTTTTTGTAAGCTGGGAACTCATCTGCTAGAATTGAGTGAAGCAGAGAAAGACCTGTGCCTATGAGGTGATTATGAGATGATTACATGCTGCCAATGTGATGCAGCCGTATAAAAAGAAAATGTGGTCTTAGATGGTGTCAGGAGAGATATTAACTATTGTACCGAATGACAGTAAAACATCACTCATGCGGTATACCACAGTCCCCACTGATGACAAATAAACAGCACTGGGAAAGATGGAGCAATCAAGAAGGAAAATCTGACTGCTGTGATGAAAGCTCTGAGCATTTCACTTGTATATTCTGGCACAGTGAATAGGACTTGGTACAGTCACAGTGAATAGGACTTGGTACAGTCACAGTGAATAGGACTTGGTACAAAATACTGTATAGGGGGAGAAGAGCTATTTAGGCCTATGCACAATACTGTTCCAAGAGAGATGGATGGAAAACGGTGATTCACAAAGTGAAACGGCAAGTCAGTAGATCAGAGGCCTAGGAACGAGCTGAACCTGCAGCCCTGAGCCCACAGTAGTGTGAGCACGGGTGATGTTGGAGTGCCATCGTCTGTCCCTGCACAGCACTGCACGACTCAAGGAGTGCTTATGTAAGTAGATATAAAAAAATCCACGTCCTCTGTGTTTTGCAACAAGCCAGTGTAACAAGTCCTGACCCTTCCCTCGCTGTCCAGCTGGGAGTGCAGACCGCCCAGGCAGACATGCTAATACATGCTAAAGTCACGCAGGCACAATGCACACAGCCACCTGGAGAAGTCCATACAACAGCCTGAAGACAGCAGAGAGAAATAATAGCAAAATATCTACCACATCCCCATGTAGAAATCTAGGAAAAGGGTCTGAAGAAACAAACTCATTTCCTAATTCTAATATCACCTTAAAAGTATGTGGTGTCCAAATTGGTTGGTTTGCAGTAGACCATCACAACGCTTTATTATATTACCTTTTGTTGTGATAGTGACAGCACAGGTCCTGCTTCCTGAGCCTTGAATGAAAGTTTTCTGCCATTCATCCTTTTCTTGGCTATCTTACATGAGACTCTGTGACATATTAAAGAAAAACTGCAAACATTTTCACTTGAACTACAGGCTTTGGCTCATCAGTCCTCAGTGGTATTGATTTTCTGTCTTGTTTTCTCTGTTAATTGTTCCAAAAGTAGAAGGGCTGCCAAGGCTGTAGCGCTGATGCAATATCCCTCTAATTCCACACCTTACTTGAGGATGGAAGATCTGTTTCAAGCTACAAAGCACAACTGTGACACAAGTGGAAAACAGAACTCTCTGGTTTGCATTTGCAAACATTTTGCAATACGGGTTGGTGTCGGGGCCTGCCAGCATCTGTAGTGATGCTTTCAGTCAGGCTATTAACTGACCAATTGTCTATTCAGTGGTTGTGTCATATCTTGTATTACACTAGAGCATAGATGGCTCTGCCATCCATTTTCAACACCCTTGGCATATATTTATATTTTCTTCTCATACAGTGCCCCGGTACGTCTCTGTTGTATGTTGCATCAGCATGATCAGTTTGCTGGAAGAAAGCATTGAGAGTAACAAAACTGCCAGTTAGTATCACATTTCTGAAAGTAAGTCCATATGTGATTGATTTTTACTGAGTTCTGTGGGACGTGCCAGCTGAGGAGAACAAATCACCTGAGGCCCCAGGTACTGGAAATGAATGCTCTCGTACTGCATACAGTACTGACAGCCCTGTAGAGGAGAAAGTGTAAGGATAAGGGAATACATCCACTCCATGCTCTGAGATGTTAAAGAGCTCACAGGAGCATGCAAGCCTATGCCAGGAAAAGGCTGTTGTGTGAGATTCTCCTCCAGCAAGAGGCCAGCTGGCAGGAGCACTGCATACAATGGCAGTGATCAGAGACATCAGTGTGCTTTTGGCAGCTCTCATCAAACGGTACCTCGGAGTGCCTGGGCCTCACTGCAGCTGGCAAATGCACACTGTTTTTCAGAGCAGCAGGGCTGTTGAGCAGGTTTGAAGGAGAAAGGCTTGAGCATTTGTTAAATTTCCTCTGAATTCATGGGCAGGGTTTGGTTTGCAGCGCAGAGCGTGTCTGAGCATGGGCAGGACTCTGCTCCTGCCTTCCTACCACCCCTTCAGGCTTCTCCTCACCTCCATGGCCTCTCCTGCCCTGTTCACCCAGAGAAGTGCCTCCGGCAGCACCTGGACATGCAGCTGGGCAGGTGATCATGTCAGAAAGTGCAGTTTAACATAAACACACCCCATGAAGTGTTTGCCTTACCTCAGAAGCACATAAACTCTGAGCACCTCTCATTTTGACTTTAAATATAAATCCATATAAGCACACAGCCCAGAATGGTCCCAGCTGAGAACCACAGAATCACAGAACTTAAGCTGAGGAGTGCTCCTATCACAGCCCCTCCACTCCCAGGTCCTTCTCACCCGCAAGGAAAGTCTGTCTCCAGAAGCACATGTCTCCCTTAGACACTAATTGCCTCCTGCACCACACACCATGGATAATTGCCCTTAATCGTGTGTATTTATGCAAAAGGGAAGTAATAATGCCGGTGTCTTTGTTACCTGCCAAGAGTCTCATTACTGCAAAGGGCGGTGGTTCCATGCGCTTGCTGGTGGGCTGGTGGTGAGGCGTGAGGGGAGGCATGGTGGTACGCCTCCAAGGCCTTCCTGGGCAGACAAGATGGTGGCCACCCCCTGTACCCTCCCTTCTCCCCCACCCCTGGGGCCTGGGGCACTGAATTGCTCTCACACAGCCCTGAGGTCTCCCTGGAGTGATGACACTGGTGAGGAGGCCCACTAGCCTCTGCCAGCAGCCAGCAGTGGCCATGCTTTCAGTCAGCGAGAGGAAGACTTTGCCTCCAGAGTGCCAAAACTGAAGTGTTTTGCAGAAATTTTCACACATCATTTCTGAGTCACGCAGCTCAGGTTTGGCTCTGCAGATTGGGATGCCTGAGGAGACGTTTGGAGGCTGTGGCTTCACACTGGCAAGGAAGGGCAGTGTGGTTGGGACATGTCAGACCATGAGCAAAATGTGTGAACTTGAATTATGCTTTGGCCATGAGAATGGACCAACAAACAGAAAGCCAGAGCTGTTCCACAGATACTTTTCTCTAGCTTAGTTTCTCGGACAGGGCCAGAACCACCAGACGTTGCTATTTTCCTGGCTCACCTGAGTGGTACTTAAAATAACCAAAGTCAATGCAGACTCACATGCTGCTTTCCTGTGACCTCACCCTACCCAAAGCTTCCCCAGTCCATAAGAAAATGATTTGTGGTGGATAAAATATACTGAACAACACAGAATATGTTTTCTGATGGTCACCACCGACAGCCCATCATGTTGCAGAGTATGTTGAGTTTATCCACATTTTAGTGACTAATTTTGCTGTGATCACTGAAGAAGCGGGTGGAAAACAGTAATTTTCCAACTTGAATTTCTGTACTTCATACTTGATGAATTCATGGAAATAAATCTTTACAGGGCTTTACAGTTCTTTTTTCTTGCTTCTTGGCTCTTACAAGACATCTGTCTCTACACTAATTGAAATAACTATACCACAAAAAAACATAAATACAGTCTTTCTGTGTCCAACCAAACTTCTCTCTTGCTTGGTGTCCTCTTCCTATAGCAGTCAATAGACCATGGCTAGGGAAGGGTGTAGAACAGAGCAATCAGGATCCTTCTCTGCAGACTGTCCCAGTCCCCTCTTGTCTGTGGTCAGGAACTTTGTGAGCCAGAAGTGGATTCTATGTGGTGGGAGTCAGCTATCAAGAAGGTAGTTGTTCTTGGTCCCATTTCTCATATTAATCTCATATTAATTACTCTGTACTTTGAGAACAACAGGCACTTCATCTCAATTTTATTTTTTAACCATTTTCTGAGACATGTTCATTTCAATAAGTTAATGTTTTCTGTGATTTTTCCTCTGTATTTGATCTCAGTTCCAGTTGTAGGTATACATCTTTTTTTTTGAGAAATGTAACTTTAGATCCACTGGAGCAGTTAGCAAATTTGCATCAAATGAATTTAGCCATTTTATTAAAAAAAAAATAATCTGATATATAGGCAGTCTCTAGGTGAGGCTGATAGAGTCAGTGTGCACAGAGCAAACTTAGCTTCATGCAGCTGAGAACTATGAACTACACTCGATCAGGATTAACACGTAATGAGCATCACAAATGTGATGGTAAATCTAGGGTCTACCAAGCCTGCCCTGCAGTACTATCTACAGAAACCACAGTATGATACCATGCATGTAACTATCCATGTCATGTGTGAGCACTGCTTCATGTTTGAGGCTTGATAGCCCTGCACAATGATTTCAAACAACTAACATTAATTCTCATTGCTAATACTTCCTAACAGTATAACTGATTAAAAAGAAAGTCTGGCAACAGGTGGATCAGCCTAAGTAACGTGGTGTCATGCAGAGACTATGTTTTCACTCTATTGGATGACTTGTTTTTTCTCCTTGTTCATGATTGTTAGTGATGTTACTCTCTGGACTTAGTGTTTCCAATCCATATAGTCAGATATCTGTTTAAAGATGGTGGTTCTTTTTCTAAATGCTCCAGTGTTAAAACAGTTGTTTCACAAGTTTGAAAGGTGATATTTTGCTACAAGCTGGCTGAAAAAAAGAATGCTTACTACAAGGACATTTCAAAGTTTCCAGATAATCTTCCAAAATGATTTGGATACTGTGGTGTATGGTCTGTACGTAGAGGACTTAACAGTCCATTAGGTCTTTTCATTCTTAATGTTGATTCTGGATTTAAACACATTTAAACTGCGGAGCATGGTTCTCTGTTGTCTTTGACAACGTTAATATTATTTCTGCTAATATGTGAAAAAAGTATGCTGATTTTTTTTTTTTTTTTTTTTTTTTTTGTAAGCTCGATATCTTGTCACATATTGACTTAGGCTTTAAGAGACTGACCAAAGAAGTTAATACAATTTTTTTATTATCTTCTGTCTGTATAATGTGTATTAGGAGATAATCAGGTCTTACATGCCATAAATAACAGAGCATAAAACTCAAACACAATGTGAAGCAATACAAATTAGTGAAATTTGCAACCAGAAAATTGGCAACCAGACACGCACACTGTAGATGGGATCCAGTGTTGCAGTATTTGGATAAAGAGTAGGAATCTATGTAGCCCATGTTTATGGCTCAGACCATCAAAGTTGCCGAGATCTGTGGCTCTGATCCAGGAAAGCACATGTTTAACTCTGAGCATGTGAATAATCCCATTCACTTCATTTGTACTACTTACACACTTCAAGATAAACAAATATTTGCGTGATTTGCTGGGTGAGGCTCATACTGAGCCAGGAGGAAAGAAAAGAAACATGGGTGATTATGCAGTTCCATGGGGAAGAATGTTTTAAGATCTTTTTTCTCTTGTTTCTTCCAAAGGGTGCTGTATGAATGGCAATCCCAGTGAATGCTCACTTCACTCAGTGTTTGTGGTTACTGTCACTGATTCTCTCCAGATAGTGACAGGAAGTTCTTGGGATTGTCACATGCATTTTTGTTAACATTAGCAGGGTTGTGTTTCCTTTAATGTAACAGATATTGAAATTGGAAGAATTCTTCATACGAACATTTTATGTTGCCCTGTCAGCCTTGTAATTAAATAATCCCCTCTTGTGCCCTGTAAGAATATGTTGAGCTGGTCTTCATAAAATACAAGAGCTGATTTGAAAGTAATGCCTCCTATTTTATTATGTTGGCCTATGACACCAGAGGCAAATGGTGATATAACAATAGAGGTCAAACCTTCCCACCACTGTTCCATTACATTTTTTTGCCATGCCACAGATGGCAGCAGAGGGGCAGTCTGACAAAATGGCATCTGAAGTGGAAGTGCATATGAAGCAAAAGTGTGTCACTGAATTCCTCCATGTGGGAAAAATTGCACCCGCTGCCATCTGTCAACACTTGCTGAACATTTATGGAGACCAAACAGTAGATGTCAGCATAGTGAGGTGGTGGATGGTGTGTTTCAGCAACAATACTATCACAACAGCTGTGAAACAGTGGGACGCCTCCACTGGTGCAGATATTTACAAACATGGTATGCAGGCTCTTGTTCACCACTGGTAAAAATGCATAGCTAATGGTGGTGACTATGTTGAAAAATAACGTTTTTTAGCTCAGAATTTGCTCTATCAAATAGTGTTATTGGACTCTTTGTATCTGTAGTAGTTTCAATGGAAATAAATAAGAGGCATCACTTTCAGAGCGATCTATGTATTTTCCCATGTATTTAATAGAGATGCCTGTTCCTCTATGCAAAACAGCTGTATCTAGTGTGTACGAATGTTTTAATGCACATAAGTATTCTGAAGCTGAATGCACACTTGATCTGCCAGCTGAAATGAATGACGTGAGTTACTGTAAACCACATTATTGCCATTCTTGCAGCAGACTGAGCTTGCCAGCGTTCACATTAAAGGGATACCACTTGACCCATCTCCACTTACAACGTTCATACAAAATCTATTTCATCACTTTACTACAGAGTGTATGATTTCTTCCATGGGTCAACCTATCATCTTTGATGAACTCCAGAAAGAACACCACCTTCTGGGCAGTAGCAAAAGTAATCTGACATTTGTTTCATGTTTATATCAGGAGTCCAGCACTGACAGACGTTCTGTCCTTTCACTGAAGATTCTTACTCTGGGGTATATATGATCAGTCAGATTACTCCAAGCAAAGCAGTGTAAACTTGTAGAAGAAAATGAAATTAGAACATCCTGAAATACAAAGCATTATTAGAAATCGAGCTCTGCTTAAAACTGAAGATTTATGCATTTTTTCATATGAAAAAGAAACAAAAATATATAGAAACATATTTAAAAATAACTTGTATCCACTGCTATGGGGCAGTGCATCAGACAGGCTTGTTGAGATCTCGTGACTTCCCTATTTCTTGTGGCAAGGCTCTTTACAATTTGCTTTCTCTATAAAGATATACCATGCTTTAGTATTTACATTAAGGAAGAGTGTAAGTCAGCTATATACTGCTAATGGCTTTACTATCTGTTACAGCTGCAGTTACATGTTACATCATAAGAAGGGATTTCTGTTGTGGTACATAAGATAACTTCTGTCCAAGACTACAGTGATGTACAATTAAACTCTGATTGAATGAGACAAAGAAAGTGATAAGAAAAATCAGATAATTCCCGTGGATTAGAAAGGTGTGAGGCCAATTGGCCAATAGGCCAAGTGAAACATATTAAATTTTATATTATCTGCCATTTTACTGCTAAACTTATCATGGATTGTTCTTCGAAGACCCGCTAAAACGTATTTCTAAAATATAAAATAAATGTTACATGCTTAGTTTTGGTCCCATGTTTTAGGACTCTAGAGGGCCTCCTATGAAGTTTCTAATTAGGCACATAAGCTACCATTCACACAAGTGAAATGCAAAACCTCAATCAAGCAAAAAATTTCAGCTGGAAACTTGAATGCTTCAGTACTTGTAAGAAAACTCCCATTTTAATAATAAATTTTCTTCATTTCATCATGGTCCAGTCTAACTCATTCATATAACCTTGACTGTTCTCTTCTTCAAACATGCTTATTTCCTTAATCATGCCAAGTTCTTGACTCAAGAATGTCTGGGACAGTACCACAGGCCAATCATAAACACATGAAAAATGTTTTTACCAACATGAAAGATTTGATCAAATGAAATTTTGCTTATAAAATCTTTTCTGTGTTCATTTTACAATGTTGGACTCTCTTTACAAAACACATAATTGACATGTTAACTGCCAAAGTGGGTAAGAAGAATGGTCATAACGGGGTTTTTTGTTATTTCATAGAAATTTGTTTGCATTACTCATACTTCAATTTCCTTTTCATTTCTTCTAACAACTCTATTAATCTATTGTTAGTCTTCAGATCTCCTAAACACTCTTTGTAATGCTTTTGTTCAAAGGGAGCCCTGCATTAGTCAGTATAATTCAGCTCACCCTAACCACTACCAACTACTCTGTGGACAGTATTAACTTCTACCTCTTTTCATAGCTGCACAGATATTATCATCATCTCACAGATGGGAGAACTAAGTATTTGATATTTCTCTTTGTCTGTTTTCCTTTTCTTTAATCTACACTATTTTCACGTGTACATTCTGGGCTTTAGATGCCAAAACCTTTATGATTTCAGGAAAAGCGAGGGCTAAATAGTGAGCACTATAGGGGCAAATTTAACTTAGGACTCCATTGCCTGAATTCCCACCAGTCTGAGTCTCACGTGTACTGCTGCTTCTCTCCTGCAATCCCAGAATTACTCATGTCTGACCTGTTCCCCACCCCAGACTCCTTCAGTAGGTAGTTTCCACCACGATCTGGGGAGTTTGCGGGCTATGAAACCACCCCATGAAGGAGAGAGTGAGTCAGTCAAGAACTATCTGAGGGAAAATTCATTTTCAAGATATGGTACTTTTAAAAGGATAGATATGGGTTATCTACATCGTAGGTTATACATATAAAATATGTCATCAAAGACGCTCCCTTTACAAACACGCTTTCCATCTCTGCTTGCATCTTTTATCTAAGAAGTAAATTAAGCTGTAACAGCAGGAACAAGCAAGAGATCTGTTAGTACAACACTGAGCACCTCTGAATCCTGATGAGCTGAAACCCCCAAGAATCACCACAGTGTGAATGCTTGACAACAGCAGCAAGAATTCCAGATCAAATATGCTGTGCTTTTATTTCTACAAAGTCTACAAAGAAGATCCTCAGCAGTCTCTAAAGATCTTTGCACTAACGAATTCCCTGGACTAGATCTGTAGTTGGTGTAATATAGATCAGCTTTCCTGACATTAATAGAGATTAGGCACATAGGAATAATGAGGGCCTCCTGGTTTGCTTATTCAGTTTCCCCACCATTGCTGGTGACCTTACATCCAATCACCTGCATAAGCTTATCACAATCCATCTTAAAAGTACTTAGTTCATTTGGGAGCATATTCCAATACTTTAAAGGACTCTAGATTTCTTTTTTTTTTTTCTTTTATAAATACTCACTTTCTCAATTATTCTTTTCCAAGAGATCTCATACATTCAGATTACAGTTTCTTAAACTGTTTCCCAACTACTTTTATTTATTTATTTATTTAAGAAACATTATCCCTAGCCCCTTAATTAACCACACTGCCCATCTGCTCTGAGCTCTCATCAAATAACACCGTTCTCACGGCTGTGTTCTTCAGCTAGTGTTCAGAGCTATCACACTATCTGGCCTCCACGATAGCCAACCTTCTGTTCCAGGCCAAGGAATCATCTCTGCTTCCATTCCCATGACTATGTTGCTTATAGGCATTTTGCTATTAAGAGCATGCTTTCTATATCGAATCATTATTTTGATCATGAACACAGCCAGGATGCAGCCTGGCTCTGAGGACTCTGAAGAAACAGAGGCAACCGATATCAGTGTAATAATATCTGAGAGTCAGTAGATGGCTCTGTTACAAACCATAAGGAAAGTTTTCAGGATCTGTCTAGGGGGTGAGACCTTGCTGCCCTGCATTTTCCTTTTTAAAAACTGGGTTCATACTCAAATCAGTTTCTCCTTTGCATATGTTGGCTGTAGATTAATTATACAAAGAACAGAGCCCATCAAATTCAAAACAAACATGTCAAAATATGACAGTCCCCGTATACTTTTAAGCCAAACACTAAGAGAAAGTGCTATGGTACCTCCGATTAGAGGTAACGTACACCAACAGCCATCCTGGAATGACAACATTAAAATGACTTATCTCCATTTTCCCTCAGTTTGTGTTTGCTGATGTTGCCCAGAGTTGTTGCCAGCTTTCTAGCTTGAACCTGGAGCCACTGATCTTTCTTTGATGCATAATAATGTTTAATTGCATAAGAATGGCCATACTGGATTAGGTCCATTGTTATCACTTATGATATGGATAGAATCATAGAATCATCATTTATGATTCTATGATGATTTCATTGTGCATATAGTCCAGTACACTCTTCTCAAAAATAACCAACAAGCCTGAGGAGGGCTGCAGGGACATGTCAAGTAAATATGAGAACCCCTGGGTATCCCAGCTCTCAGTCACTCAAGTTCAAGGATATCATAAATTGGGAAGGGATAATCTTTGCATATTCAGTAATCTTCAGCAGATTTCTCCTACATAACCATGTGCAGCTTTATCTTGCACCCGTTTAAGGCTTTTACACCAACAACATCTCACACCAAGAAGCTCCACAGCTTGTCTACACACTGTGAGATGTGCCTACTTTCAGTTTTTATGAGCCCTACCATTTGGATTACATCCCCAGGTCTTGGATTAGAAGAGCAAGTAAACAGACAAGCTCTGTTCCCCTTCATTGTGTAACTCATCATTTAAGAGACATCTGTTGCATTTTCTTCACTGCATGTACTCATATCTGTGCTTCAGGTGCAGTATTAAGGCTACAAATATGCCGCGGCCAAGCAGTTCACATCCCCATGTGCCTAGCTCACCTCACACAGCACAATGATTGGGACATGATACAGCTTTGCCTAGAGGCTAAGAGGAACTGTGGTGCAGGTCATGACATAGCTCACGAACCCATTCCTGCCAGCATGACTGCGCTGCGTAGCACTGATTAGGGGTTGTTTGTGCATTCTGTCTTGAGCATCTATTTTAATTTTGATCCATCAGCAAGAGTGTCTGGAATCAGGGCTTAGACTGTTTTCTTCTTAGGCCTAAACTCAGTGCTATTATAAGGCAGTGGGAAGTCAGGTAGCATGCACTGAGTAATCACGAAGATCAGGTACTTAGCTGATACTTTTACCTTTGGAAAAGGCTCTTCAACCATAACAGAGACAGGGAAGTAAGGGTGTTCCCCATTGACCCTGAGGCTTCACTAATTCAACTATGATTACATCTGTCTGTCCGTCAGAGCCCTGCTCCCTGCACTGCAGCCTCCTCGCTGGCTGCTTCCATTCTTCACGTTTGTGTCTGACTCTGCTCCTGGCTGTTGTTCTGTCCTTTGAGGCATACACACATCTTCCCTACTGCAAGCCCTCTGGATTTCTCTTTTTGGTGTGTAGGTAAATCGTCCACCCACTACCCTAGATCTGCCTTCAGCAAGAGAAATAGTTAGGTCCCCAGAGAACAGTAAAAATGATTTCCAGATAGATAAAACGACTTCAAAATGACTCCCTGAAGTGGTCAAACTTACACTGAAATACCTGGAAGGAGGGAACACGGGCAGTGGGCACATTGTAGGTGTTTCAGTTCTTGTCACCGCTGTTGCAAACATGCAGAAGCTGGCAAGAGACCTTCACTAAAAACTGTTTCATCTCCTCGGGCTGTTTTGTGATGTGGACTGGACCTGTAATGCTTTGTGCTGAACTGTAATAAACAGGAAGCGTTAACAATAGCTCTGAGACAAGGAGGCTCCCCTGAAGGTCTGCGGCCTACATCTTTAGCTGGTGCTAATCAGAGTCATTCAGTGGACTGTCAGGGAACTGTGTTCCTGACATCAAAACCAGGCCCAGCTCACACATTTCTAGTGGAAAGGACAACTGGCAGCAATGGAAGATTGCTGTGGAAAGACGTTTTTTTGTGTGTGTCTGGATGAATGTTTCTCACAGGTCAGATATTACCTGACTTTGTAAACCTTTCCAGTTCACCTAGTAAATATTCCTGCTTCACTGGCATTTTTGGATCACTCAGTGAAGGATTTGGCCTGGTGCATCCTCTAAAAGGCTGGCTCACCTAATTAATCATTCCCCCATAGGGAAGTGATTCTCTTCCGTGTAGTTCCCAAGCAAACAAATAAAAGAAGCCTGGCACCAGTGAACCGCTGACGGACAAGAACACAAGTGCAGAAGGTGTAAGGCAGAAAAAAACATATTATTATTAAAGTAAGTGCAGTAAGCATACATTTCCAATTCTTATGTGGCACCTGACTCATCAATTCACCCCCTATCTTTGTTTTATCCTCCATTTCCTTGTTTTAGAGGCAAGGGTTTTTTTTTTTCCCTTTGGTAGATGCAACTACTTACCACACACTGACTCAGGCTTTTGGCTGCCCTTAGGTGCCGCTATAGCACAAAAATATCTGTCCGGTTTTAAGTTGGTCTTCTGAGTGTGTGAGCTGGCCATTTCGTACGCTGTCTTGTGTGTTAGAGTTACGGATAGAAAGGACTGAGACACATGCACCACGCAACAGTAATAAAACTCTCGCAGGTCCCCATGCAATAAGCTGTTGTTTTGGGGTTCCAAATTGTTAAATTCAAGTGACTATTCCTGAATCTGGTGGTTCCCAAGCTGTTCCTTCACTTTATTTTCTTCCATACTTAATGTATTTGGATCGGTTCTTCTTCCTAGAAATGGGCCCACTTAGTTCATCGTTTTTGTTCCTTGTGCAGAAAACTTCCTAGACGTCCAGGTGCTCACTCAAACACTTCTCTACCTCCAGCCTTGCAGGCACTGTGCGTTACATCTTACTCCTTGCTGCCAAAGTGCAGAATACTCCAGACTTTACAAATTGTGCTAGAAGTAGTTCTTTCATTCTTATCATCACAAGAAGCTCACAGATACAGGCAAAACAGTAAAAGAGCAGCGTGGTGCTTCATGCCAAGGTTCACCACTCTTCAGCATTCTGTAGGTTTTGAGATGACCCTCACTGCAGCTCATGACATATCCCATAGATCAGGAGATTTCACTTTCTCCATTCTGTGCAGCCCCTTTCTCTTTTCCTCAGGTGTGAAAATAGCTATAACAGCATGCTCTCCTGTTTCTCTCTTCTGCCATAGTTTCCTCTCCCTCCTTGTGTCTTTGAGGGTGAGAACATCCAGATTTCTGTTTTCCCATCTGAGGATTCTCCCTTTTTCATCAGACTGCAGACTTTCAGATCGCAGACCAGATTCATCCTCAGAAACTGGAGTTCAAGCAGAACATAAAATAGCAACTTATTTTCTTTACTGTGTAGCACTTTGCAGAGATATTGGCAGGAAGAGCAAAAGTGTTTCAAAGATTCTTTCAGACTACAACAGGCTCAACCACAACATGCAGCGATGCAGTCATTTTGTGAAAATAACCCAAAATCATCAGCTACGCAGAGCATCTCCACAGCACTCCAGTGACTAAATTAACAAGGTTAAACCAGAACAGAACTCAGTCCCTGGGATAAGCAGTGACTTGCCCACAGCACCGGAAAGAACAGAGGTGGATTTGTTTCATGCCCAAGGATATGTAATTTCTGCCCTTGAAATCATTTCCTAGAAGGAAAGAGATAAATGAGAGGCCCTGCTTCCCTCTCACTATGGGAAAAATTCTGGTTGTGGTTTGCTAAGGTACACTGCATGTTCAGTCCTCTGGATTTATCCCATGCAAGCGATGCCAGAGCTAAGGCAGTGGGGCCTGTAAGTGTGGAGGTGCCTCTCCAGGCATGAAGTCCTGGTGCCTAGTGTTGTACACCCAACTCTGTAAACTGCGGCCAAAGTATTTTAACTAGGCTGGGTAAGGTCTTGCTTCTCATATTGCTTCCTGTGCTTTTGTGCATTGTTACTTCTAAAGTTATTCAAAACATCTAAAGGAGGCTGAAGCAATTACATTGCAACTAAAATAAAGTCCTAATTTTATAATCCGCTTCCCCCTCACCCACACAGAAAAAAAAAATCCACAATGAAATACAGTGCTTGAGAAAATACAGAATATTCTACCCACCCTTCAACAGTGCATGTATGAGCACAGCCCTATCACAGCTAGCACCAGGCTGGAGAGCTTTCCATTAACTCAAAATATATATGGGCAGAAGTTTGATAAGCAAATAGCAGTGTTCCCAGCACACCAGCCAAGCCCTATGAAAACTAAAAACAATAAATTTATTGAAAGCTTTTTTAAAATAGGAGGAAATTATTACTCATTTGAATTCTGTTCATGTTAAGGTCAATGGTCTTTTTTTTTTCAGATTCTGATTGTTAATATTAGATGAAAGGACATTTCCTTTACATTGTATTTATGAACTCTAATGGCACAAGGAGGATAACAGCCACATACATTGCACACCAGAAACATTTCTGAATTTTGCATTGTTTGAGAATTAGTTCATTACTCATTTTCCTTTGACCTTTAAGTTAAAGCCAGGGTTATTTAAATACATTGGGCCTGGTTCTGGCTTGGGATGCACAAAGAAATGATACTTTACCTTTCAGAAGCTCACAGTATGAGGGAATGCATGGTTTGCATTCAGTGAATGCATCCTTAGATTATTCACATGAACAGGTCTATGGTTTGGAAGACACTGATCTGAAGGGATTCAGTTCTCTCATATTCTGTGTTAGGGAGATAAAATTTCCGAGAGGCTGTAGGATGAAGCCAGAGCCTCAATATCTTCTGCTGAGTGCATCAGAGCAATCCTTGTTTATGCCACTGAGGTTGAGCACCACAGCATGCAGCTAAATGTACCTACCTCTGCATGCAGAAAAATACCTGCATCACAGAACTTTCTGGGTATTCAGAAATGATCTTGTGATTGCTCAGGTGAGACCTTTCATTAAGTTGCATGAGCACAAAATTATGGTCTTTGGTTTGCTGTGACTTTTTCATAATAGCAAATATAATTTGTCTACTGAAGATACCCAAGAGCTTTTTGTGTGGTCTGTGTTATGGAAAAATATCCACAAAACACCATTCTCCTGGTGACTTTTCCAATTGTCCAAGGAATCACCACCTTTCACTCTGATAGAGTTACTGTCTTGTCATACCCTCATTAATGACAGCCAAAAGCTTTCTGTTCACATGGAGAATAAAACAAAACCCTCAGATTTCCCTGTGTCTACGTACTGGAAATTGCTCAAAATACATAATTGCTCTAGGTCGCTGCTAAGAGAGACCAAAAGGTTTTCAACCATGTCAAACCTTCACCCAGCTGTGGAGTCATTTCAGATCTGCCTTGGTGTTTGTGAGAACAGGGCTTGTCTCTGGGTATTCCCAAATGCTCCCTCCTTTTGCACCGGCTGCCAAGGCTTTATCTTTGTCAGTGAAATAATCCGATCGTGTGCTTCACTCCAACATTGCCGTCAGCTTTGTGACTTCCACAAAACACCTGTGAGCTGGTAGCTTCCTACGCAAGGTTGTGCCCATCTCTGCTTGGGAGTGCAGCTCTCCATCAGTGCCTTTGCTGCTTTGATGAAAACGGAGAGAGTATTTTGACTTTTGGAAGTGGTTTGGAAAGACTTAGAAGTTTCAGAGTCATACTGTAGGGTAGCTGATGTCAACACAGACATGGTCTCTGTCCTCCTACAGTGCTTGTAAAAGGCTTCTAGAAAGTACATCAATTTGTAAAGGCATTTTCTGGCTTGATTCAGAAACTTCTTCAGTTCTGAGATTCAGAGTTCAGCAATAAATTCTATGTTTGCGTACCACCAAGAACCCTCAAGGTATACGAATTTATCAGCACTTTAACAGCATGGAACTAAGTGCCTTCTCCTTTCTTTTTCTAATCCCTTCTGCTCATACATGATATATAACAGTAAAGCCACAGAGCAGTTTTTCAAACAACTACAGTTCTTGAAGATCTTCCATTAGAGTTTTATTCTCAAGAAAAGATTTAAGACCTCTTTCAGATTTCAGTGTATTTTGGCCTATATAAAGCATGGTCTGATGCAGTATTAGCAGAGCCCTAGGCACACACAGCTCACTTAAAATCAGCAGCAGTATATCCTTTGTGGTAGACAACCATAGATTTTGTTTACATTCACATTTGGAGAAAAGGCATTTGGGGAATATTTTGCAGGATTCTGAAGCAGGGCAAATAACATTATTTTTCCCCTTAGCCTTCAAAATCACATATCTGAGGGCAGCTTGAAGTGAAAGACATAGTGAGGATGTCATAGGGCTGACCCTGCTCTAAAATAACAATAATACACAAATAGCTCTGCTATTGAATAGTATTGGGTAATCCTTTGTACTTTTAGTATTTCACCATCTGCCATGTCTAAAAAGAAGTACACGTAGCCAGAAGCACTGTGAAAAATAGGCAGGCGAGGGATCGTGACCCCCGCTTTTGACCTTGATACTGAGAACTCACATCTCAAAGAGATCTAGGACTGCAAACCTGTCGCTAGTCCTGCCCTTCAGATGCAGACAATTGGCATGGCATAGATTCATCTCTGTAAAAATGAGAAACTGTCATGAGGGTACGAGGGGGTGCACCGCAGAACAACAACTGCATTTCAAAGTACCCAACTTATTCCTCTCAACCCTCCTATCAATGTTTCCCTTCTCTCATTTCCATACTGAAGGCAGATGTAAAGCTGTGAAAGATGTTCAAGATGTGGCATCCATTTGGAAACTTCCCAGGCCGTTGTACTAACATGTTTTTAAAGACTGCCTGTAGGTCTTTCATCTGGATTAGCTGCACATTCTTTTCTTGACTTTTTTTTTTTTTGTACTGAAGAGCTCGCTTGCTTTTATCCACTGCAGGACAAAGTTTCCCCTAAATCCCCACCTTAGAACTAACTAATTTGCACAATAGAAGAGTCTTGCTTACCACGGCCTTTGCATCTGTATTTACACACTCAGGGCACCTGGATCCAAGTGGAGCTTCTTCTGGGACTGACTTCTCTTTCGCCAGTCAGGAGTACATTCCAGAGCTTCACTCACTTCAAGTTCACACCAAATATGCAAGTTGAGCTGTCTTATTCATGTCTTATTCATGGGAGTGAGGCAAGAAAGAGCTGGCTTCCTACTTGATTTCATATATGAAATTGTATTTTCTTTTCAAGTGCTAAAGCATATACGTAGAGGTTTCTGCTTTCAAAGAAAGGACTGGTAGGTGCATCACACCCATCGTATTGTCCTTTCTACTTCTCTTTTGTTGGGTTGTTTTATGATGAAGAGGAAAATAATATAGATGGAAAAAATTCAGAAAGATCTATGCCAGACACATAAAACTGAGGTGTTCATGTTTTGCAAATTGTTTCTTCTCCTGTCTGCTTGTTGATAATGGAGTTTTTTACTCTGAGCCATGGGAGAAAAAGAATTGTTGCCTGCCTTGGCCAGCCTATTGAAACACATCACCTCTTTCCAATCTGTTTCCAGTCCCCTCATTAATCCTTCTTTCCTGCCCATCTTAACTCTCCCATCCTATAATCTTTCCTCCAGAATGAGAAGTGTGATGCCTACCATACTAGATTCCTCCAAGAAACCTGGCAAAGGAAAACATGCAAGAATCTGCAGGTAGACAGAAACCTGAATGACTAGCCTTAAGCTATATTGATATTTCTGTAGTTACATATAAAGGAACTGCAATAAAAGAACAGACCTGTGGCTCAGTAGGGCCAATAACTTGTTTTTAGATGTGGCTGCTAATTAATCTTTCAAAGGAAGGTGAAAACTCCCTGAGCCACAGTGTAATGCTACACAAAGGAAATTTTTCCTTGACCTTACAAAATCAGCAAGATATGTCATGATTATCATGGTATTGTCTTCATCCAAATACCTACAAATGTTATCTATCAATATCAAATAACTGAGTCCTACTCAAAATCCAGGTCATCAAATTTGTGTATCAGACTATGTGATTGTGTCATTGGTCATGATATGCTGCCCCTTCGAAATTTTAATTTCCCTTCTTTTTGGAAAGGTTGAAAAAAATGATCTGATTGTCTTTGACCCAGCAAAGGGAAATGAAATAAGAACATCTGGGTAGGTCAAGGAGATGAGTCATGCTACAGTCTACTCATCAAGAAGGGCCAGAGAGCTAGACTACAGGAATTAGGACAGCTGAGTGGGAGTAAAGCAATTTCAAGTGCATTAGACTCTTATCCAAATCCCTTAAAATGGGCTTTGGTTCTTGCAAAGGCAGGGCCAAATAGAAGTCAACAGAAAACTGGTGTTATTTTCTTGGAAATATTTTACTAAAGTGGAAAATAAATTGCTTTTAGCAAAATATTCAGTGGAAAATGTCAGTCCTTCATTTGAAAATATGGGCTGCTGTCTGAAAGCCTGAAATGTTTCAGCAGAAAAATTGCAGCAAAATCCAAACTAATTTTGGTGAAACCAAAGGTCTATCAGAAATGGTTTCAAAAGATTTCTTAGCCTGCCTCGGTGCAAACTTTTTAGGTTGTTTTTCCTGAAATATATTATACAGACCTGAAATACTGGCAAGCATTACAAATAATACATATGTTTTCATTTAACTATTAATGGCATTAATGCTAGAAAGAGCAAAATGTGCTCTTTAACATATATCTGATTACTTCCACTTATAAATCTGGATTTGCTTTATCTTCTAGAACAGGACACACCCTTGAATACTTCACACTTTTTCCTCTATAAATCATATGTAAACTCCTTCCCTTGGCCTAAAACATCTGTCTGCAACAGTGTTCCTGCTCTCTTCCACCATTTTTGCTGCTTACTACACACTATGGTGTCCACAGGTAATGTCATACTGATATCTAAAATCCAAACAACGTAATTGTGGATGAGAGGAAAGAGCTCTTGAGTCCACAGGACCTAAGGTAATGCCTTAAATAAATACAGAAGTGCAGCATGCCAGCAGGATGGCTGGAAACTCTCTTCAGGTCAATGGAGATCAGGTAAAATTGGAGGCAAGCAAAGGCAGGCAAACAGTCTTTGGATTAAACACACGGTTTTTTGCTCCATGATTTTGCCTCAGGTTCATTTTCTAGTTTATAAGGTTTTTTAATTATAGCTTCAGTGTTTGAGGTTTTATTGGGGCTTTTTGTGTTTCTTTTTTTGAGGGGAGGGGGATGTGAGGTTGATAAAAAGAATATCAAAATATGATAAATGCTCAGACAATTTGGCAGGAAATATTTCTCTAAAATCAAGAGAAACAAAGATGAAGAAGAAAGAAGCAGCAACTTACACTGTCTTTATTAGCCATTCCAGTGTCTATGATAATTGCGTTTTTATGAGGAACAAGAAGGAACGTATGTGTAGCAAAAACATCTCCAAAGAACCAAGAAATATCTTTGCATTAACCAGTACATGAACTCCCATTAGCCCACCAAACAGCTGCACGGTAGACTGTATTTAAGTATCACACAACTTCAAGAGAGCAATAAGAGATTCAGATCACTGACTGTTGTGGAGTCTCCATCCTTGGAGCTCCTCAAGACTCGGCTGGATGTGACCCTGAGCAACCCGATCTAACTTTGAAGATGCATCTGACTTTGAAGTTGGCTCTGCTTTGAGCTGATATCAGACCAGGTGGCACTGAGAGGTCCCATACAACATTATTTTTTTCTATCTTTGTCTTCAAAGCTGCTGAAATTAGTCACTTGTATAACTAGAATAACTAAAAAGCATAGTGATAACACGTTCAATACAGCAGCTATGGGTAGCAACATGAGTATTCTCTGTTACCAAGGATGAGGACAAGATAAGAGACCTGCTAAAGTCATGATGATCTAAGGATATAAACAAGGCAGTTGATTGGAAGGTGAGATAGTATCTTTTTGTTAAGCCAACTGATAAGGGTGGAAAAACAAAGATAAGATTTGGGGCATGTTAGCCTTTTTCAGGTCTGCTTTTTTTCATGTCAGGTCATCTTCAGTTGATCTTGTAAATAATCATAATTACTGCAGTGCTAAATTATGGAGAGACAGTGACTCTATGCATATAATTACTCAAGAAAATGAAGAATGTGAGCTTAAGCTTCAAAATATGCATTAAGAAGATGTACAGCCTGGAGCAAAAGGAGCACTGAGTTCATTCTGAAAGAAAATATAGCGTAAAGGTAAATTCTACTCGTTGGATTCTGAGTCATTTTAATTTACAGCTTCAAGTTTTATTTCCTTGGGATACTGCATTTTGCACAGACTGCAAAAGTGCTTCTCAGTTCATCGGAAACAGCGTTGTCTGTGAGGAGAGGCTCTGGTCTGGGACAGCAGAAGACATACCAGGTCAAAAACAACCAAAAAATATTGACTAGCAGTCTTCAGATATTCACAGAGTCTTTCAGAGAGGTACCTACCTTATACCAGCCCTGTGAGTCGCTTGATTACACAAGCAATAGATTTATCCAGACTATGTATACTTAAGGAAAGAAACCAGGCTTTATAATTTGGTTTCTTCTTTTTTAAAAAAAAAAAGATGTCGTATTTCTGTAACTGTTCAACAGCAAGACATCACCAAAGACATCCCTGTGTATATCCTGCATTCAGAGAGCTGTCTGACTGCATCAGGGCTATTTGTAACCTGAAAAAAAGCAATCATCTCATACTTTTGCCATCATAACCACCCTTAGATTATTCATTAAAACATCTCTGAATTTCAGCAGCAGGGTGAGTTACTTGCTTAGGCTCCGAGGAGACCTGCACAGCCTCTCCTCCTGGTACTTGAATGTCTCCAACTCATCAGCACCCCTCTCGACTGCTCCAACTCTGGGGGTTAGCCGGAGGTGAAGTTATCTTGGTCTATCTTAGACATGTTTTTAGCTATGGCATTTTTAAAGAGCCAAAGGTTATATGAGCAGTGTCCAAAATAAGACAGCAACTCTGAGAAATGTCACAGTGTGGAAGCTGGAAAAGGCACAAAGGACCCAAAGCCCACTGGATCAATGGAAGGATGTGCAACAAGCTGATCTGATGAAGCACGGGGCAATGAGACTCTCAGAAGCTGAAGCCTTTGATGCACGAGCCCTGTAGCAAAGATTCCCTGGATGCCATCAAGGTGAACTGAGGTTAGCAAGGGAGCAGGTAAACACAGGAGGGTGCAGACTTCCATCCACCTGACGAAGGAGCACAGTTTGCTTTCATCTAAGCAGGGCCCTGTGTTTTCAAAACATTTCAGATGCTGCATTCTTGTTTTGATTTGGTTTTCATTATTTAAAATGCAGCAAATGAAACCCCAAGAAAAGAAGCGGGACGGAGAGCTGCTCCCACATTTTCACCTCTGGTGATGGATTGCTTGACCCTGCCCACAGCCCCACCTTGAGTGACTAACAACAACATATCTCTGTGGGACACAGGAAGATGCTGTTTTTATGTACCAGCAGAGCATTCCTCGGGAAAATGCATGAAATCATTGCCAAGGAGTCTCAGTGTCTGTATGCAGCTCCAAAATAATCTCAGTTTTCTTTTTGTTGCCCAGGTAAATTCCTTTATTTCTTGGGTGCTGCATAGTTGAGTTCCTACTGAGTGCAGACACAACAGACGTTCTGTTCTTGCAGCTGCATCCTGTGCATTCAGAGGTACCCCGTGCTCTCTGAGATTTTCCTTTCTATTCTCTTTGTTGGCATCATTTTCTTCACTGAAGGACTATAGCAACATTTTGATTGCACAGGAAACAATGACATATACCAGAGCCACCGTGAATATCCTGTTATCTGTAAGCAGTGCTCCCTATGCATATTTTTCACCAATAATAGTTTAAAATCTCCAGACAAAAGTGGATTGAATACTCATTAGTTAACACAAATCTGTTCCATCTTTATCATATCTTCTATTTCTTTGAGACCAACGAGCCTCCAAAATCCACTGTCAGTGAATCAATATGGGGCATGAGGGACTCCATTGGAGGGAGGAAAGTTCCCCATGCTGTGCAGCTTATGATTTAGGCATGGACATTTGTACCAGGTGCATAGAGAGCAGAGACAAGTCAAGTAGCATAAAGCACTTAATTCCCTGTGTCTATCTATTACATATGCAGTTTTTTTCACTGGTGCACCAGGTCAGCACGTTTTCTGCAAGGCAACAGCTGAGGGAGAACACCCTTTTGGCACTCATAGTCTCCAAATATTCAATGCTTTTCTCAGTGCAAGGTGAGAAACAGTGTTTTAGATGGCATTTGACTTGTGGGTAGCTCTTGTGACTCTCCGTCCTTACGTGTCAAGGCAAGAAGCATGCAGGTTAGGAAGCTGTGGCCATCACACTGCAAACACTCTCAGTCCAGGCAATGGCAGATTAAATGAGCTAAAGACATTAAAGGGAGAATGTTAGTTCCTGGAAGCTACCCAGGGTAGTCTTGAGCAGCAGTTAGCATAAAACACAATCAGCCTGGGAGATTTATTCTCACCACAGGCAGGTTTTCTCCCAGACAGTACTTTAAACATCTTGGTTCCATGTTTGCAGCTAGTGTATCCCGAGCAGCTTAGCTATGGTCCACACATAGGCACACCATTGTCATGACTCAAGCTGTCTCAGAAGCTTATTGATGAACTGCTGCATGCCAGCTAATAGCAAGCCACCAGCTGGGTGCAGGTAATGGGTGCTCTTGCTCAAGCGACAGCATTCACTCACCTTGAGTACTGTGTTCAGTGTTGGGCCCCTCACTACAAGAAAGTTGTTGAAGCCCTGGAGTGTATTTGTGGAGGGCAACAAAGCTGTGGAGGGTCTGGAGCAGAAGTCTTACGGAGAACAGCTGAGGGAGCTGGGGTGGTTCAGTCTTGAGAAGACAAGGCTCAGGGGAGATCTTATTGCTCTCTACAACTCCCTGACAGGAGAGGTGGGGGTCGGCCTCTGCTCCCAGGTAGCAGTGATGGATGAGAGGGAATGGCCTTAAATTGCACCAGGGGAGGCTCAGGTTGGATATTAGGAAAAACTTCTCCTCCAAAAATGTTATCAGACACTAAAACAGGCTGCCCAGGGAGGTGATTGAGTCACCGTCCCTGGAGGTGTTCATGAAACATGTAGATGTGGTACTAAGGAACAGTTGGACAGTTGGACTAAATGATCTTGAGGTCTTTTCCAGTGATTCTATGATTCCATGATTCACAGCATGGCTCACATCACCATTTTGGCAATGCAATGGGAATATGGTAAAAACATTTTGGCTACTGTGAGTGCACGCAGTGGGAATGTTGTGGCCCCCACATGTTCTGTGGATCTCTGTGACTAGCCAGAGCTCTAAGAATTCAGTAAGGTTGTAGCACGTCCCTAGGAAATGTGAGAAAATCAACCCTGACCTCAGGGTGAACTGAGACCTGCATCAGTATTAGCCCTAAGTAATTATTCTATAGGATTTTTCTATGGGACATATAGAGGTTTGGTACTTGAGCTCCCTTAGGGCTAAGGAGCTGGGTTTTGTACCCAGTCTTCCACAGACTCTGTCCCACGGGTCATGTAGACAAGCTGAGGACTGCTGCATGGTGGACACCATCTCTCCTCTAGTTATATCCCAGGAGAATGGCAGGAATTACACAGCATCCCCTGCCTGCCTGACCCCTTATTCTTCTCCTCCATCCTCCACCACTGCAGCCCAGTGCTTGCTTCCAGCAGCCAGCAGCCCCAGGAACCATGACACAGCCTGCATGCTTCGTGGCTGTTCTCCTGGAAAAGCTCCTTTCTTTAGGTGACATGGCTGCAAAATGCTGCTCTACCAAATGCCCATCACTTCAGTCTCCCTCTTTGCCTTTTCCAAAGCACAAAGATAGTTTGATAGCAAAAGAGTTCAAAAAAAATCACACCTTTTGCCTTGTGCTGGGAAATCTGTGGGTGTTGGATATATATCTGTATATCTATACACACACGTGCGTGTGTATGTATGTATATATGTTCTGAATATCTATGCATATATACATATCTATATCTACTTACGTATGTGTGCATATGCATAGCCTAAGTCTGATGTGTGGAAGCAGCCTAATATGCCCCCTTTATTTTTATTTTTTGAAAAACAAACATTTATTGCTGACTTGTCAGGCATATTCCTTTTTGTTGTTTTTTTAACTTGGCCATTTCTTAGAGTACAATAGTACATTGGCCATCTGTGCAGAGGAGAAGAGGGTTTTAATGAATAGACAAAGCAGGGAATGATTGACTGATTGGGACTGCTTCCCAGTCTCATTCATACCAGCCATACAATGGAATCACTCCCCATTTACACCGCCAGAAGTGAAAGGAGAATCATGTCTGTTTTGAGTTCATTCCTCAGAAGCTCGGATCATCCTCCTGGGCAAAAGACTTTAAAGCACGTGCTGCTGAAGCCAGGCTATCTAGTTTATTCAGTACATACCCAAGCCTTTTATACGTGCTAGTAAAATTAGCTTCTCCTCGGCCCCTCTGATGGTGTCACGCAGCAGACGTGGCCTTTGTATAGGGCTAGGACAGTTTGTGTCCGGACAAACTTGTTTATGCAACCCAGTATGCCCCTTCCTTTTTTTGTCCCCATGTATAATGACAAAGTTCTAGGCACGTGGGCAGATCACTTTCTTTCCCCTTTTGTCAGAGTACAAATTTACAACAGCCTGTTTGCATACCGTGCGCTGGATTTTAATCAAGTTCACTGTAAGGAGAGATAATAAAAACGAGAACCATGATTACTTCACAGTTGATTTCATTTGAATAAAGAGCTGCTCAATGACAGATGGTTTCTAGAGCTGCTCTATATGTGAGCTGCCATGATGTTGAATAGTAAGAAGCACAAGAAAGTGTGCTGCTGTGGTCTTTGGATCCTTACTTTGTCTTATCTATATTCATGTTTTATTCAGGGAGGAAATCAGATTCCACACCATTTTTTATTCAGAAGAGAAGGTTGGAAAGGGATAATACACAGTATGCAAACCTGCCAGCCACTCTCGGATCAGGCCCACAACCCTCTACTCTGCCAATGCAGCTTTAATAGTATTCTCCAGTAGCAAAGCACCTTATTGTAAATATAGCCTATATCAGAACTGTGCTTTTACCAGCATGATTTGTTTCACCTCCACCCTCAGCCCAGAGGCAAACGTCTCATCCCCAAAAGCAAAGTACAGGTTTGTGTCTGTAAGATCTGTGTGAGGACATGACATCTCTATGTGCTGACTGATGTGCAAATCTTTGCAGCTCAGACATGAACTGTGCATCTGTATCCACTGCCTTTGCATTGGGTTACTTCTTTTGGTTTCTTTGGCTGTATCTATATGCCCCAGTAACACACAACATTCCTGAGGATTTTGGAGTTTCATTCTGTGGCAAAAATGCCTCTGTGGTGTATGTTCATAGCTTTTATTAGGCCATCTCTTGTACTTGGAAAGGTTAGAGATAAGATTTCTGAGTGCACCACCGATCTTCTATTCAGAAAGCATCAATCTTCAAAAATAAATTTAGACTGAAAACCATTGCTCTGAGTTCAGTTAATAGAACAGGAAGACCATTTGAGATAAATGTAGTTGTGTCAGAAGGAGTTGCTAGTAAATACCGAGTCCAGAAAGGCATTAGCTAGTGGGGTTCAGAGAGAACAAGGTGATTTAGCACCTGAGGAACATAAGGGGATTTGCTGAGAACAGTTAGTACAGTCTTTACCATATCCACACGTTTTGCATCCAGTATTGATTAAACCCAAGAGGTAAACATATCAGCTCCTAAGGCCTCATCAATGAGAACATTTCCAGTGTTTTTAACATGCTTTGAATTGTGCCCATGTAGAGCACATTCATCTTGTAGGACTAAACTTTTTTGGCTGTTGAGTCATGGGTTCAGCTAGTGACCACCTGTGACTCTTGAGATCACTGTGATTATTAGCTTAGGCAAATGCACTTGTCTTCCATTCCTCCTTCCTGTCTCCATTTATCCTACCGGGGCATTCACCTGTTGTATATTGTCTAAATCCTTGATTAGGAGGTCTCCGGGTCAGGGCCTGTCTTTGTGTCCTTTGTTAGATCTCTTCAATATTAATCCCTTTCACACTGGCACTATATGAAAGGTGGATTCCTCACAAATTCTTATTAGGTACCCAATTAATAAGAGCAAGAGCGCGTTAAGAGCACAGCACAGAGACAATGCTCCATTCAGATGCTGCTTGAAATCTTGATGCTGATACTGCCATTTGAGTGAAGTCTGTCTCGATCTGGGGGTGAATCCCATGGTGAGCATTAGGGGAGGATTATTAACAAAGCTGGAATTTTATGTTTTTTTTAATTTGGAATTTGAGGTTTGTGTGTGTGTGCAATGAAATAAAAATAACAAAGCATTCCTTTATTTTGCTCTATGTAACATTCATATTGATCATATAGAAATTTGGACAGAACTTTATCTTGGAGGAAAAAAATTAAATTAATCTAAACATTAGCACCTACACCTGAACATAACCTGAACAAATCTCCTTTGCACCCTCTTCAGACGCAGATCACAACTCAGAGCCTTTCCTGGTCAGTCATGACTATTTGGGGGAACAAGTCCATCTAGCATCCTGTCCTGAGACATCTCTGTTTTTTGAGGAAGTTCATCAGTTCCCTCGTGCCAAAGGATTAATGAAGCTCAGACAGTGTCAGACTCAAAATTTGGGTAGAGAAGAATCTCTAGGGTCATCAGTGAGGAACTTCGTGGCAGATAGGCACTGGTAAGCAGGGGGTTTCATCTCACACAAGAGCATTTGGGGTCTGTGACAGTCGGGGACTGACAAAGACCAGATGATCATGAGGGCCAGCAAGATGAAGGAAAATATTCTTGTAGGCTTGGCTGGGACTTCACATTGAGTGAAAACCCTAGGTTTTACCTGAAACAACAAACTAATATGCCAAGTGAATTTTGGATGGTCCTGTGTGGAGCCAGGAGTTGGATTTGATGATCCTTGTGGGTCCCTTCCAACTTGGGATATTCTATGATTCTATGACTTGTTTCATTGTAGATAGCTCCAAATTTCTGGAAGGAACCTTATATCTTGGGGTCTATACAGAAAGATGCCAATCTGTGAAACCTGGGACTGCTTGCAGGCTCCCTCCCCTTGCAGGGTTTCACCCTTCTTCCCTCAATCCAAGTCCCCACCAACACAAACGTCAGAAGGCATGGGCATGCATGGAGTGCCTGGAGTTTCTGACTCCACCACAGCAGTGCCTGGAAAATATATTCCCACGGTGCACCTCCGGCCATGGATGCAAGAAGATAAAGGCAGGTTTCTGTGCGCTCCTAAAGATGCTGGGTGCTCATTTTGCCATTCATTCCCCTATAGAGCAGCATTTAGGCTGCTCTGAATGGTAACAGGTGCTTCTGGCCCCATTGTGCTGTCCCAGCTGTCAGGGATTTCTGGGGACCAGAGAGTGAGCTCGTGTAGGAGTTGCTTTAGTGGCTCTTTGCCATTCAGGAATTCTTTTGCGCCAAGGGAATCCTCCAACAGCTGTTTGGGCTGGCTTGGTGACAGCTTTGTGCTGCCGGAGCTGGGCAAAGTGGCCCCAGCTGGGCCAAGGATCTGGCTCCTTGCATGCAACTTGCTTATTTAGGCCTGTCGCCCTGTTTTGGAGGTAATCTCTGCTACTGTTAGTGGATGCAGTGAGCTGCTGAAATCGGTGGCCTTTGCCAAAGAGCAAAATACCAACTGATGTAATTGGAATGTGAGATCTGCAACGCTTGAAAATTCTGCCAGAAAGTTGTTAAATGGAGATGACATCTCGTTAAAGGGAAGAATGGGGTCTCTGTGCATGTTTTCTGTCCTTAGTCCAGGCGTTGGATCTCCAACAAGTTTCCTCTGCAAAAGATAAGCATTTGAAAAAGGCGATGGAGAAGAGATGGCTCTATGGGTGAAATGTGTAGGAGCAAGCCTACTTTACTCAAGGATGTGATATCCCAGTGCAGCAAACGAAGACATGGCTGAAAGGTACATGTTTCCTGCAAACAAAGAGCTTTGCCATGCCATACTTTTCATTTGTGCATGTGCCCTGAATGTCTTTCCTCGTCCCTTTGTGCTGCTGCCTATTCAGGAGCCACGAGGAAAGTATCATAAGGCCAGCTAGCAACAGTGTCTCCGTATCTACTGAGTCAGGACTGCCCATGCAGTCTTCAAGGATCAGCTGTTTGATTATCCAGAGAGCATGTGGCTTCACTCAGCTGCTCCAGGCAAAAAAAGCCAAGAAAGACAACTGATTAATTGTCGAGAAGTGTGGGCAATGAGGCAGGAGGGGGAATCCATGTGACTGGTTTCTCAGTATGGTCCTTCAGTACCCAATCAAAATAGAATTTGCTGGAGCTGTGTGATGTCTTGCTTATGTAAAAATATTTGTCCTTATTTGAAAGGAAGTGGGACACCATAAATTGTGAATGGAACAATGCATGCAAGGACATGGAAATCCAAGGAGTGCCTTGTAGCTAATTCATACAAAATGAAATATCTCCCCCAGTGCACTGTTGATGGGCAAAATCCGTGATACTGAGCAAGCCCATTATTTGCCTGATGTTAAATATGTAAACTGAAACAGGTTAAGCAGCTGCAGCTTAAAATAAGGTATTTTTTTTTACTGTTCTTGCTTGTGTTTTGTAGCCTAATGGATTTAAGTGCAAAACTGACAGGCTGTTTTAACGAGACGTTCCCTGTGGGACATTAAGAAGTCTTTATATATTTCACCAGACAAAACAGCCGACTCCCTGTCTTTGCTCTGGGCGAAAATGGGGCTGCTTTTTATATTCAGTGCTACTAAAGGATGTGCTTTATTTTGGTAACCGGATGGAGGAAGGATACGCAATAGATAGGCATCATCTAGAAATTACAGTATTTGCCGTTATTTGAAGTACATCTCCCTCAGGAGGATGGTAAGCACTCACTTCCCTCACCTCTGTTATAAATGGGTACAGAATTATGTGGCCTGGATTCATCCCCAGAATTAATGTCTTGAGGGTATCTTCCCAAGGGAAGAGAGGTAAACATGATCCTGTGGTTCCCATCCATTTCCTCTTGGGCCTTTGAGAAGACACTGCCTGCAGATGGTGCCCCTATGGGATGCCAGGCTGGATGGGCCAGGGCAGGGCCACCAAGGCAGCTTTGTCCCCAGGCAGGTTTGTCCCTGCAAACCACTTGGCTGTCATCAAGTCTGCCTTTCCTGCAGCCTCAACGCATGAGATTTCACCACTGGACTGGGACTACTCCCATCACCCAGTGGCTTTGGCATCCCCATTTCCTCCGAAGAGGAAGTGAGTGCCCACACCTGGGCAGCTGAGCTACCGAGCAGTTTCCCACAAGAGGCTGGGTAGGTTTGGAGCCAGAGCTCACAGCTATTTGAACACAGAGGCAAACTTCATCATCTCCTGCAGCCAGAGCGTGGGGGGCTGAAGGGAGGGATGGCCTCGCCCTGGGGGGATATCCTCCCTGCAAGGGACTCTCCAGGGTTTTTTGAGGGTAGGCTGCAGAAATCCCTTTGATTCGTAGATACATGTTGCTCCTCTTTGAAAGAAAACAATTATTTTTTTCCCCTCCTTAGGCTAATTTAAAACCTTCTCCTGTGAGGACTTTCTCCAAAGAAGTTGTCTCCTTGCTGCACCAAAGAGTGTGAGTTGTTGCATCAAATCAAGATAAAGCTGGCAAATATTGCCAAAAATTATAATGATTTTTTAAAAACTGTCTACACACTATGAGAAAATATGTTGGAAGCAAATTAAAATAGGAAAACAAGAGGAAGCTTTCCTGAAGTAGAGCTCAGAGGATCTTTCAGACCAAGGCCTGAGAGATGCTGACCCAGTGCAAATTAGGAAGAAAATCTCCCCAGAAAGCCTCAGTTAATGCAGGAAGAGCACCAGCTGAGACTTCTTCATGCAGCACTTTGTCTGCTTGAGCATGAATCGTAGAATCATAGAACCATTAAGGTTGGAAAAGACCACTAAGACCATCTAGTCCAACCGTCAGCCCATCACCACCATGCCCACATCAGCTCACTGATATTTTTCATGCTTCATTAAAATGCAACAAATGTTTTTAGGGCAGTGTGCCTCAGTCTTAACTGCCTTAAAAATCAGCAGTACAAAATGTGATGCAGTCACTAGGACTGACTTAGAATCACTGGTAATGGTGGACCAGATAGCAAACAGAACTCTTTTCTCAATGCTACTTTTATCTCATGCTTTAAACCCCCATCAAATAATTTCTTACATATTTCCCTACATATTGCAACTGGTTGTAGGGGCTGGCCTTGGATGCTCTTTTTAGTTAATTGCTACTTCTCTTTGTTTTTTACATAAAATACACTAGTTCTAAGAAGCTCTGCTAGGAGAACGTTGTCTTATGCTCTGCATAAATGTCAGTTATGTTTTCATTTGCTCCTTTATTTCCTTTTTTCGCTGGGCTTTTCCTCCAGGCCATTCCCCTTTCTAATTCAGCCCTCAGCCTCTAGTTTCCAGCTGAGCATCCTACTCCTGTTAGTGATGTCATTCCAGAATGCACACATTTTTTAGGGCTGAGATAAGAATCTTTGGGGTTTTCTTTGAGCAGCGTCTCTTCCTTTGGCCTCAATGTAAAAATGTTGTTACTGACTGTTGCAGCAAATCTGCACCACTTCGATTCACAAATTCATCCCTCCTGTCCCTGTGGAGTTAATCCTGTAATTGGATCCAGGCACAGAAGCCACATGCACCCTGGTAAATTAAACATGCCCAGCAGTGCTGCTGGGCACTGCAGCCAGTTGGCATGGAACAGGCAGCATCTGTGCTAGTGATCTGCCAAATTTAAGGTGTTTACATGGTGATCACTTACTGGAAAAGGTCCCTGGACTGATTAAAGTGCTGTTCCTAGGATCATTTTAAGATGGGATAAACTCATGCCAGGGATTTTTGACCTTGTTGAGCTTCATTTGGTTCATGTGAGGCCACTTCTCAAACTTGCCCAGGTCCCTCTGGTTGGCATCCCTTCCTGCTTTTATGTCAACTGCACCACTCATCTTGGTGTCATCAGTGAATTTGATGAGGGTACACTTGATCCCACTGTCTGTGTTGTTGATAAAGATGTTGAAGAGCACCGGTCCCAAGATGGATGCCTGGGGGACACCACTGTTGACTGACCTCCACCTGGACTTAGATCTGTTGACGACAACCCTCTGGCTGCAACCATACAGCCAAATCTTTATCCACTGGTGAGTCCAATGTTCAAATAGATAAGGATGTGGTGCGGGACCACACCAAAGACCTTGCACAAGTACAGGTAGATGACATCAGTTGCCCTTTCTTTGTCTGTGGATGCTGTTCATCACAGAAGGCCACCAGACTGCTCAGGCACAATCTGCCCTTGGTGAAGCCTCGCGCTCTTTCTCAGATCAACCTCTCATCTGGCATGCGCTCTAACATCTCTTTCAGGAGGATCTGCCCCATGATATTTCCAGGCACAGAAGTGAGGCTCACTTGCCAGCTCTTTATTTCTCCCTTTCCTAAAAATGGGAGTGATATGCCCCTTTTTCCAGTCACTGGAGACTTCGCCTGACAGTCACAATCTTATGACAGAGAGTGGCTTGGCAACCATGCAGCCAGTTCCTTTAGGACCCTGGGATGCATGTTGTCCAGTCCCATAGATCTGTACACGTTCAGCCTCATGAGACAGTCTTGGTCTTGCTCTGCTCCTGCAGTATGAGGGATTTTGTAAAGGTTCAGGGACATGAGAAGCATAGGAAGCCTGACTGGCAGTGAAGACTAAGGCAAAGAACTTGTTGAGCACAACCTTTTCCATGTTTGTTGAAACCAGTTCTCCCTTCTCATTTATCAAAGGGGTACGCTCTCTTTTGCCTGTATTTTATGATCAATGTACCAATAGGATCCTTTTATTTTTTATTTTTTTTTATTTTTCACATCCCTCTCCAAGTTTAGTTCTATCTGTCTTAGCTTTCCTGATCCCATCCCTGCACATCCAGACAGCATCCCTGTATTCTTCCCATGCCACTCATCTCTGCTTCCACTGCCTGCATTTTTCTTTCTTTTCCCTCATTTTGAACAGAAGTCCTTCCTCAGCCATGCTAGTTTCCTGCTGAATGACAGACATTGTTGGATAGATAAGTAGGTAGGTGGGGAAGTAGGTGATCAATACATAGATAGGCAGATAAACATACAGACAAACAGCTCAGGATTTTTCATCCTTTGGCTCAATTCAAATGCCTAATTAGAGAAGATAAGGTGGAAGGGACCTCAAAGAGATCTCACTGCAGAACACTGACATAAAAATGCTTATATGAGGGCAGCCCATCAATGCTGCTGCCCCAAGACTTATCTCTGACAGTGACCTATACCAGGTTTGCAGAGAGTCCAAAGCAGGGCATTACAGTCACTCTCCTGTGAGCATTGCCTCCTCCCAGCTTCTAGCAATCTATGACTTCCTAAGCCTTTGCATTCAATAGACACTGAAGGCATTTTTCCTCAGTGTGTCCGTTCCTTTTCTGAAAACAATTATATTGTTGGCCTCCTTAACACCCTGGGCAAGGAGTTCCACAACTCCATTAGATGTAGTGTGAAATCATACTTCCTTCTGTCTGAAAGAGCTTACTGCTTGATCATTTCTTTGCATGTCTCCCAGTTCCACTGTAAGAGCAGTGTCTTTATTTACCTTTTCCATGCTGTTTGGGATGTAAAAGGTTTATCTCAGATGTTGCCTTTCATCATTGTTTTTTTTCCATAAGGAAGATTCTAGTTTGCTTGTTCAGTCTTCACAAAGAATTTTTTCCTCCATAGCTATCATACCATATTCTATCACAGTACCTGATCACTGATCTAGTCTAGTGCTGTTCTGTGCTTTTAAGAAGGGGGGAGGGGAGGAGCAGGGAGGGGACAGGTTTGTTTGAATGTATTTGGATTTAAGGAATGGCTTAATAATCTTGTCTACTTTTTCCTGTTTTTTCTTTTTTCTTTTTTCCCTAATAATTATTAACATTCAATTTCCTTTTTGACCTCTACAGAGCACTGATGTGATATTTCCATAGGGCTGTCCCTAGTGTCTTCAGTTTCCTTTTCCTGCGTGGCAATAATTAGATGAGAAGCCCTCATTACATACATAATATTCAAATCTTTTTTCTCTGAAGTGCATTACTTTGCATTCCCCAACACTGAGTCCCTTTGCTGCTTTATTGTCCTGTAACTTGGTAAAGCCAATCTCTCTCACAACTCTTTTTCTATCAGTTGTAGTTTTGGCAGCCAGGTCCTAGCAGATTTAGTGGAATCCCTTGCGCTGACCCTTTATTCCATTTTGATTCCTCTCTCTTAACAGAAGTCAATTCACAAAGGAGCCCATCCATCCCTTTGCAGACTCTCTGCAAACCTACACACTATTGCTGTAATCCAAACAGAAGTCTTCTCAAAGACTTGCCATTCTTCTCCAGTTGATGTTGAACGAATGAATTAAATCTCCTATGAATGTTGCTGGGAATGAGATTGGACTTCTCCTACTCTATAAGCAATATACTGTGCTCCCTTGGCCCCTTGTAGCAGTTTTCATCTCCACATATCAAAGTACTTGCAAAGATGGGGGAGTATCAATGTCTCCAGGTGACAGCCAGGGAAACTGATACCCCTTTTAGCAGTAACAGTATGCAGTGTTCTAGAGTGGCTTGAATGCTATTTGTTGAATAAATTAGTTAATGAGTAACAGCAATAGTTGCTAATTAACATACTCAATGAATATTTATGCTGGAATCTAGCCAGTTGTACATCTTATACAATGTGTCTTTCACTCTCACTTTCCCCTTATTTATTTCATACCATGGGCTCCCATCGGAAGCGACCTATCCTGGCTCTCCCTCCCAGCATCTGTCAGAAGGAAAGCTGACTTCTTCCCACCCTGAAGTGGCCACTCACAATCCAGTGTAAACTTAAAAAGTAATCCTTGGCTACATTGTGTCCCTGCTTCCTAATGCAGCAGTCAATCATTGGGCCCCACAAAGCACCCCTAGCATTTACATAGTCAAACCATACAGGGAAAAGGAGATCTCAGCCTATGGGATGAGACTGAACCAACAGACTGACACTGGAAGAGGTGTGTCTTCGACACATGAATGTAGTGGAACATTTAAAGCTTCACAGAGAAAATCAATAGCTTAATTTCAACCTGGAATCCAATCTGCAGCCAATGTAGCTCCAGGATCATCACTGTACCCCTCCATCTGGACTAGCTCCAGTGCCTGAAATAGCCCCAGGCGTGTGCATTACACTCATCTCACTAATCAGGCATCTCAACTCAGTGCTCTCTGTAGAATGGTGAGGTAGCAATTGGAGTTTGTAATTCAAGAGATGAAGGAATCTGTCAGTATCATCTCTTGTTTTGAGATGTCCAACACAGCTTTGGTTCAGGGAAGAGCATCGTACCAGCATAAAACTCAAAGCCTTATGGCTTGTGTCCAACAGTAACCTTAATGGAAGGACTCTAAGCATTCAGCTCTACTAATCATGCACAGGTTAGTCAAAAGCTAATGATCAATATGAAGAATAAAAATCATAATACTAATGTGAAGAGTTCCAGAAAATCCCACACTGCCAGTGACATTTGCATTAATGAATGATAAATTAACAAATGAAAGTTTCATGTCAACAAATGCAAAGTCATGCTTATAGAGCAAATAAAGGAAAAAGAATAAAAAACAAAGATCCACACCCCGACGATGTCTGCACAGTAATGGATATTACATTAGCTGCTACTGCTCAGGAAAGACACTCTGCAATCACTGTGGATAATGCTATAAGTACTTAACTCAGGAACCAGCAGCTCTTAGAAATAAAAACTGGACATACAGAACTATTAGAAAAGAAATTGAGAAAAAAAAATAACCTCCTTCTCCCCATCCCTCTTGTCACAGACATGATGTTCTCCAAGTGATGTTGAACTAGTGAATTAAATGTCTTATGCACTTTGATGGGATGAGACTGGACTTCCTTTACTCTATAAGCAATATACTGTGCCCTTTGCAGCACTGCAGGCAGGGCTGCTAGCTATGCCTTGGCAAAACAGAGTAGAACTAGGAAGGTTCATAGGAGATCAACAGGATTGATCAAAGCTACGAAAAGCCTTCAAAATAAAGAAGTATATCATATGGGCTGGGACTGTTCAGCTGGAAAAGAGACCACTGGGACAGCAGATGAGAGAGGTACGTGAAGCCAGGAATGGCCTGGAGAACATGATAAAAATGTGTCTCTCTCAGAGCAAGAACTGGGGAGCCTTTACATAAGATTAAGTGTCAGATTCAAAGCAAAACACACCCAACACAAAACCACTTTGTGACTCTTATTGCCACAGGATGTGGTGGAGGCCAAAAGTAGAAATGGGTTCAAAAATCAATTAGAAAATTCTTGAAAGGAAAGTCCATCAAAGGCTCCTAGACTGCAGAGATGAAGATACAGCCCTGGCTCAGGAAGTCCCTAAACTTCAGATTGCCAGAAACTGGGAGGATGAAGTGGAGGAAATACCACTGTACTTGCCCTGCTCTTGTACTCCTTTGCTGAGCATCCGCTGGTGGCTGGCCAGAGGCAGGATATGGTCTGGGTGACCCTCCGTCTGACTCAGCACTGCTGCTCCTGTAGCCTGGCTATCTTCCAGCTGGGCTAATTCACATGATGGCTGCTCAGAGGATGTATTTCTCCATGGCTGGCTGTTCAGGTTGTCCAGGGGGAAGGATTGCCTCTAGCAGTGAGGGAAGAGCCAGTGAGTCCAAAGGAGGGTCACAAAAATGATCCAAATGATCCAAAAACACCTCCCCTATGAGGATAGGCTGAAAGCGCTGGGGCTGTTCATCCTGCAGAAGGAAAGGATTCCAGGTGACCTGACAGCAGTCTTTCAGTATCTAAAGGGGAGCTACAGGAAAGAAGGGGACAGACTCCTTAACAGGGTCTGTGGTGATAGAACAAGGGGAAATGGCATCAGGCTTAAAGAGGGTAGATTTAGGTTGGATATAAGGAAAGTCTTTTACAGTGAGGGTGGTGAGGCACTGTCAGAGGTTGCACAGAGAGGTGGTGGATGCCCTGTCACTGGAGACAACCAACGTCAGGCTGGATGGGGCTCTGAGCACCTGATGTGTCCCTGTTCATTGCAGGGGGGTTGGACTGGATGGCCTTTAGGGGTCCCATCCAACTCAAACAATTCTATGATTCTGTAATTCTAAGTCAAAGGTGCATAAGGTTTTGGACACAATGACCAGAGCTGCAGAGCTTGGTACTGTGAGATCCTGACGTGTAACTGCAAAGGAAAAGTGATGACAAGGGCAAGAAAGAAATTAGGCCTTGGATCTGCCACAGCCAAACCAGCACCAGCTACCACATTGCTCTGGCAGGACCCCACTAGGGTATAGAAAATGGCACACCATGTATTCTACAACAGGCCCCATCTCCAAGCCGTGCAGCACAGTGTGGGAACACAGCCTATAAGGGGTTTTGGATCTGCGCCGTACCCAGCACTTAAAGGCTTTCTTCCAACTTTGACTTCCACCAGGGTATAGCAGCTCTGTGCTTTGCACTGCAGCCCTCCACCAATGAGGGGGTGAGGGTTGCTCCGGGCTCCTGCCAGCCCCTGCTCCCAGACTTCCCATGGCAGATGCACAGAGCTGCAGGAGGTTCAGATAAGGCCTCACTCCAAAAACACCACCAACAAAACAACAAACCACGGGAGCACCCAGGTAATGAGTAGCACCTGTGCACCTCTAGGCACATGCTGCTTCCCAGCGGAGCCCATGGAGCTGCTCCATGTGCTGAAAACTACACCTGCACTTCAGGGTTGTGCTTTACAGGGGCATAAAACGGAGCAGAAAAGCCCTCCTTTGCCACACTTTGTAAAGCTGGAGTATTTGTGAATGCCTTGCTGCAGATAAGCACTTCAAGTACATTGTAGCACCGTGGCTGTTTTTGAATTACTGAAATCCCAACACTACACGCTTTGTCTGTGATAAGCCTAATCTCCTCTTCTCAGCATTATCATGCTAGAAATCATGCTGGAGGCCTTTGTAATCTGACTTCATCTTGCATTAACCATAATTGTGAGAACTTGCTTTCTGCATGCGTGTTTGGGCAGAGATTGTTTGCCAAGGACTTATACAATTATTTTACTCTCAGAAGCATGCCAGAATCAACATTTTTGGCTTGATGTATTAATTTAAAAATATATATTATCCCAAGGGAAAAAAAAAGGAAAAGCAGCAGAAGAGAAAGTCCGTGCTGTATACAGCATTTACGAAGTCAGAGGTGCAGAGAAGCCAAGCTTGGATGTGCTTTACTTCTGTGAATGCTGCTGTGATGGATGAAGTCCCAGAACAGCAGCTCTTGATGGGGGCAATGTGTTATGGCGAGGACTGCAGATGTACCATTGCTGTTGCTACTCTCTAATTAATACAGATGCAGCACTGGGTTTGTACCTCCTATTTTCCCCCTTCCATTCCTACGAAAATTCACATTTTCCGTTCACTCATTTCTTTTTCCCTTTCTTTACAGACTCTCAGGAGTTTTCCTTTCCGGTAGGGGCTGATCCTATTCCTGCTAACCAACAAGAGACCTGCTAAGCAACAGGACATGTGGGATGGGACAGGAGTGGGGATGGGAGCTCCAGAGGAAGCTCTGGCTGCGGTGTGAGGACGGAACAGAGGCCAGCAGCTCTCCAGAATCAATCAGGAACTACAGAGTTCAAAGAGCAGAGCCAATGTTTGCAGATGCAAAGCAGACCTGATGCTGATCCCAACCCTTCTAGATCCTGGTCTGATATGAGAAAGAAAATGATTTTGTAGTCTTTCAATTAAACACCTTATCAACGATCTCAAAGCATCTGCAGTGACTGAATGCTGAGGAGGAGAAATTCACTCCGCATGAGAGAGGTTTGTAAAGAGGAACACCTAAAAACATGAAACCAAACATTTTTATTATGGCTAATGAAACAAAGGTATTTGATTAATTACTGACATTGCAGCTGAAGGAATACATTTTTAAAAGTGATTACTATTACTAGAGATGTCGAGGGTGATAACATGCACTAAACAACACACGGTAGGGCTGAAGATTTATGAGGTTCCCCTGCATCTTGGCTGTAACAGGGTAAGCTGAGTCTCAGGAGTTTACAGGAAGAGACCTGCAGAGCTGTGAGTCTCTGAGAAAGGAGTCTTCCATGCTCCCATTT
Organism: Pavo muticus; assembly: GCA_016647715.1. Taxonomy (NCBI): domain Eukaryota; kingdom Metazoa; phylum Chordata; class Aves; order Galliformes; family Phasianidae; genus Pavo; species Pavo muticus. The sequence goes on along the minus strand of JACDJE010000028.1, from coordinate 3,720,411 downwards.
CCCATCCAGGACATCTCCAAAGGCTGAGGGTGGTCACTTGCATTATAGATACGAGTGTTGGTAAATGTGTAACTTTTCATTGACATCTTACACATTACCAGGTGCTACACCTGGATCAGATAGTCACCTATGGCCAGCACAGCAGTCTGAGAATTACCACTACCTGCTGCCCTGCTCTTGTTTTTCTCCTCAGCCACCAGCCTGGAAAGCACCTACATATAGCCCAAACTCAGCTTATAAGCCACATGTGTAATCTGCAAACTAATTTTCTCTCATCACTCTGTTTGTGCTCTGGCTCTGAGCTCCTGTTCACAGTCAGAACTAGCCATGCATAGTTAGACAATGACAGTGAGGTGGGGAGTGCTCAGGACAGGCCAGTAGCCAAGGGTTTAACAGTGCCACCTGCATCTGAATTGAGGAAGGCCCCTAGAAACACTGCTGCTCTCTGCACTCTGCATGGAAGTACGGCCTCATTGATTACAGGTAGAGCTACAAACAGAGCAATTCTGACACGACAAACAAATGATGATCGTGGAAAGAAAATCAAATTATGTATACAAATATGTGTATATATATATATATATGGAAAGAGATATAAAAGGACAAGTTGCAACAGTGAGCACTGGAGGTTTGTCTAAGGGCTAAAAAATAACCCAGTGTTGGTAGGTGCTCTTGGACAACTGCAATGCAAAGACTTGGAACCAGGTTCTTTGGCAGAACAAGCAAGCAGTGAAGTAAATTGCACTGATCTGATTTATAGCAGCAGAGACTCTCTGCCATTAAAAGCTTAGATCCCTCCAGAAGAGCAAGGGGTATCTTTTATGAGTTGCTGCATGACAGCAATTCCTTGCGTGCTGAAGAAATAGCTCAATGACTTCACTGGCAAACATGCCTGTAAGGATGTTTCAAAAGGTGAAAAAATAACAATATCCTTAAGCTACCTGCAGCAATTGCTAATTTCCAGCTACCTTCTTTTTAATCAGTGAGACTGGTGCATGTTGACATTCCTTTATCACTGCTGTTAATCAGATCTGACTATCTCTGTTTAACTACCACCTTCATATGCCTCGTGGCATTTCTTTTTTTGTGCATTTGTATGACAGCTCCATAACCTTAACTGCGTGGCCCTACGCTAATGACACACAGTAATGTGATAGGTTCAGATAAAGATGCTAATAAATATGCTTGCAGATGCCCTTAACATAATGGCATGCGTGGAACATTATGGGTCCTGCCCTTGCCAGTAGAGGTCACTGCAGAATGGATGTGAGAACATTCACCTAGAAACCATCTCAGTCCACAAAGTGGTTTTCTTTCTTCTTTTTCTCAGACACACACATGCAAACTCAAGCTTAGAGGTTTCTTCTCTTTTTCTTTTTTTTATTATTATTTTTTATTTTTTAATTTAAACTTATAGAGATCTGTGTCCAAAGAGTGCCAGAGCCTACATGTAGCGCAGCGGATGCCCATGGTGCTCAGGTGACCAGACACAACAACTCATCTCTAAGCCTCTTCTGCACAGCTGTATGGTATTGGGTCATATTGGTTTTAGGTGACTGGACCCACTGTAACCAGAAACAATACATTTTCTCACAAGAGAAGTATACTTTAATACAATTGCTAACAGATCGGAGATCAGTCACTTTTGATAGCAGACCTATTGTGTAATTTAAAAAAAAAAAATAGTATATTTCAGTTATTATTGCTCTTCATCTCAGTTTTTGAGGCCCTATGTTGAATGCTGTAATCTCAGTGAGATTCAATTCTGATTTCCCAGCATGGAAATGTTTTTCCCATTGCTTTCTCTGGGGTATATAAACACAGTGTGAATATGGACTGTATGGATTTCCTGTGCACCCGGGATCACGAGTTGTCAGAGTAGCAACTCCAGGGGATCAGCATGGGGGATCTCCTCTGCTAGAAATACGGTTGTGGATCATGATGGTGATCTATCTGACCTGCTGTGTAATCACAATATAAAACTCTCTCCAATGAGCTCTTCTCCATCTTCAGATCTTGCGGAGGAGCTTTTGGGAAGTCATCTACCCTTTTCGCAAAGAGAAACAGAGAATCCAACTTTACTCCAGTAAGTAGTGGTTAATTGCCTATAATTTTTACCTTACTTCTGAGCTGGATGTGTCTAGCATCAACAACCAACCACTGGATTTTATTACGTGTTTATTTTCTGCTTGAAACATCTGTTGCGTTTTCCCCATGCTCATACTTGTAGACCACAATCAAGTCACCCCTTCGCCTCATTTCAAACCGACAAATTCCACCAACTTTTTAGCCTCCTACCATAAACTTTTCCAGATCTCAGATTGCTCATGTACCTTTCCAACCTGCCAGCACCTTTCTGAAGTGTGGATATGAAATCAGGACAGAGCGTTCCTGTGGTAGCCCCACACTTTTGTGCACAAAAATCAATCCAAGTCACGGCTCCTCCTGTGCATGCTTGGGACATTCTGCACAGCAGCATCGTGTGAGGGGCTGACCTTTTCTGGTTATTTCCCATTGCCCTGAATCTTTCCAGCTACCCTGTGGAGCAGGGAATGGAGTCTTCCTCTTCTCAGAGGGGTTTTTGATCTCCCAGCTCTGTACACCGGAATGAAAGGGAAGAAAATGGCTGCCCTGCTCCTTGGACCACTTGGCTGGGGACCAACCCCAGGTTTAAGTTAGAGCCTCCAGGGAGACTCCCCAGCTGCAACAGCACAAAAAGGATGGAGCTGGGAGCAAGGGTGGAGCCTGCATTCCTCAATCTAAAAGGAGACTTTTAGTCTCTTCCTCACCTCCTTTTCTTTGAAATGTCTCTCAAGAGATGGTTAGAGAACAAAGGAAAGGAACGAATAAAACACATTATCAGCAGCTTGCATAAGTCTTGCAGGGAAAGGTGGAAGTTCTCTCATTTTTTTTTCCTCCCTTTCTTGTTCCTCCCTTCCCACAGCGACTCGCAGGGTTCTGGCTGGCTTGGTTCTCTCCTCTTGCAATCCTTTGCAGATCTGCCCTCAGAGCTGCACAAGATGCTGACTCCCTTCTCTGTGGGCCTTGCTGCTCAATGGTTGACATTTATTAGCATAATCCCCTTACAAATGCCCTGATGGCAGTGACACAAATGGTAGCAGTGGAGGGAAACGCTCAAGAATGGGAACAAAATGCTGCACAATGATGAAGGTTAAATAAAGAGACTTAAATACTGTGAGGTTGTGAATGCCACTGACTCACAGTTAGGAAAAACTAGGCAGACTAATGTTACAGCCTAGAACAACGACATTGCTAAAATAAATATAATCCTCCTCTTCTGACTCTCAAAGCACACCTTTAAGAACAACATCGTCCAGTGCTGCACCATGCTTCTTTTTTTTTTCCCACACAGGATTTTAATTGAAATGATTCCTTTCCAATCCACAGAGATTTACACACAGTTTCTCCAAGTGTAAGTCCATTAGTGTCATGCAATGGAAAACCAAGCCCTACATCTTGCCCTAATTGCTCATAGTTATTTGTATAGGCCAGAAAATCCTTTGCATGCATTCTTTTGTTGGTTAATAAAGGTTTTGTTCATTTTCCAAGCAAGTCCTGCAGAAGTCAAGCATTTGCTAGCCTGGAACATGTCAGCATAGCTCCATGAACAATGTAAAGCCAAATCTAAATAACGCCGTTTGTATTAATTTGCATGATCACTTAATGTAATCACAGGAAAGATGGATAGGGATGGATTGTCCGTGTTTTTTGTTTTTTGGTGGGTTTTTTTTTGTTATACTCTAGGTTCAAAACAAACAAGAGGTGGTAGTTTTACATGGAATAGATAGTAGATCTATGGAATTCCTTGCCAAAGGATTTTGTGGGTGATAAAAGTTTATGAGGGTTCAAGCAACAACTGGACAAGTTCACAGTACAGAAATGCACTGAGGTTACTAAACGTACAGAAACCACACCTAGCTCAGGGAGTCCCTGAACTGAGAATAGCTGGATGCTGGAAGAGTATCAGGGGAAAATATCTTACACGTCTGCCCATTCCTTACTCTTCCCAATGCATCTGCTAACGATTAAAGTCCACAACTGGATTCTGGGCTGGATGGACCTTGGTCTGACCTGGCATGGTTACTTGTCTGTTCTTATGGTTGTGGTACAGATAGCTGTGAGCAGGTGGATATAGTTGTGCTTGTATTTCGTGAAGAGTTTAGTTCTTATAAGGAAAATAACCTAGATATTTGTATTTGTTTCTGCCATTGCTGTGAGTTTTGGCTTATGCATGCTTTCAAGAAGCACTGCTGCTCAGTGGCAATGTTACTTTAATTTTCTGTGGTTGAGCTGTGTCTTCTTTATTCTCGGTCTCAGAGGAAAATCAGGACAGCAAAAAAAAAAAAAGAAAAAGAAAAAGAAAAAAAGAAAGAAGTGGAGTACACGTGTTATTCTGACCCCAAACAAGTCCATGACAGCTTAATACACATAGACATTTCAACAGGCATGTTAGCTTTATAATCCATTTTTGGCGTCAGCCTAAGTGATGAAAGGTAGCCATGTGTCCAGATAACTCCATATGAATGATTTGAAAACCTGGTCATTTTTCCAGTGCCACAGGCCCCTACCTGCCTTTTTAAAGACAGGATTAAATCAAATGCTTGATGAATGCCAGCTCATTGCGGTATTATCAGCAATGTCATATAGATACCTGTGAACATGTAGCCCAGCCCTGCAAGAAGCTTGTGCCAGGGAAGAAGATGAAAAACAGCCCCTGAAAGCTTGAATGCTCCAGATGGGCAGACTGTCCCTGGGGAAGAGCTCTCCTCTTGTTTCTATCAGCAAGCAGAGGGAAACAGTTAAAAGAGACAGGCCTTGTTTGCATTAATATTTAGAGTGTTTTGGCCAAAATGTAGCTAAATAATGAATCTGAAGGTACTAAACACTGTTGTGTGAAGCTGGAGCTCAGACCAAACAGAGAAAGAAGGGTGGAGGAAGGCATCTTGGGGAAGCAGAGACACTGCTTAGTCCCAGGTGCCATCACGGTCTCTCTGGAGGACCCCAGCTCTGAGACCACAACAAACCAGACAGATCCCATGGGGAAACACTGGTGCTGGTAAAGAGCTTTTGTTGAGGCAGCTAAGGACTGCAGCTGAGCTGAGAAGCTCTGATGAGGCCTCATCTAAAGATAAACTTTGTCTGGATTAACCAATGAAGCTTTGAAAGCAGCCCTGAAGGGCTGGGGATTGCCTGAACTTCCCTAATGCCAGTCAAAAGAAGTGATGAAGGAGGGACAGGCACTGAATCAACGTTGGTATATGGGATGTATAAACTACAGGTGGAAAATCAAGCTCAAAAACTACTGCCAAGATGCTGCTGGGAGTGGGAAATGGTGAATCTTAGCAGATGCAGATTAGATCTAGATGCAGACACAGATATTGTTGGTTTATTAATGCACCTATTCTCAAACTGGGTGGCCTGTCCCCTGGGGGGGGGCTGGAATGCAGAGGGTTGAATAGTTTATATTTGTGAGGTAGAGAGTGTGTCTGAAGCTGATCTCCCACCCTGCTTCCCTCCACGTGCCTGCTGGATCCCCAGGTTCATCCTCCAGGCCTCCTCGTCCAGCCGCGCTGGGCCAGGCCCCAGGCCTACCCTCACTTGGGTCAATATACTATAGGGAAAATTTGGAGGAAAGGCACAAAATCGCAGAGAGGTTTGCATCTGACTGATGCCCAAAGTGAGTAGCTTTTTTTCTGGAGGAAAATCAGTGTGTGCACATGGGCAAAAAATGACTTTGTAGCTAAGACCCTCACCAAGGACCTGGAAGAACAGTATTTAGTTCTCATCTATGTCGTGACACTCCTGTGTCTCTGAACAACATTATTTTCCCACATTTCAGTTCCTTTCCTGAGTAATGGGGAGTTTCATCTTTGTTCTCCTATCCACTGCTGCTCCTATGCTTAAATTGCAAGTTGTTTAAGCAAGAGCTGTTTGCCTATGCCGTGTGCATACAGAGTGTATGCCTTAGAAGTCACAATGGGAATTCAGGACTCCATTAAAATGACAAATCCCAACAGGAAACTTGCTCATCCTGCAGGCTGCATCTATCAAGCATCAACATATGTGGTCAGTGCTTTGAGAGGTATTACTCTGATATTTCCTTGCACCCTCTGTCTTTGATCCATGTGTTGTCAGACATACACAGCTACGGTGCGTGTCCCTCATTGCTGGCTGCTGGCAAATAGTGAGCCACCAGCCACTTCTGACGTCTGCCAGACACGTAACTGGGACATGTGCTCCCCTCAACCCATCTGCACAACAGTCTACAGATGCCAGCTGCCTTGCTTGGAATAATGTGGAAGACAGAGAAAAAAGGGAAAAGGAGAAAACAGTAACTGAGAACCATATTCTCCACACTTCTTTTAACTCATTTCCCTCTTGCCTGCATGCTATTGTCTTGCTGTTGACCAACTTCTTATCTCCTTTTCATATTTCCATTGATTAATTAGGCTATAGAGTTAATAAGGTTAGTGTGTTTTTATTCCATGACAATAAAATATGACCTGTTCCTCAAATGTCTCCATATCGATCTTTCAACACATAGGACTTTTATTCAACATGTGCCCTATTCCCATGATTAGTCAATTTGAATACACCAGTAAGAGTCCACAGTTCTGAGAAACTCCCAGTGTAATTCACCCTTCCTTCACAAAAAGGATTGGTACTGCTGCTTTCCTTGGGAATATTCCCGATTCACGAAAGGATAAGATGCAAAAGAGCATTGGAGATAATAAGCCTAACCTTGTTCTCCTTTATACTCTGACTCTGACTCCACTGACTGTGACAAAGGTTGATTCTGGCCAGCAGCAGCTGCAGTGGAAGATGGGCAGACTGAAATGAAATGCAGCTGGCCTATAGCTGGTACACAAGAAAATGCCAACGTGCAGGTTCTAAGGCATGCTGGTACAGCAGATCTGTGCTCAGGTCTGCTCAGTAAGTAACTGCTCAACAGGACGAAAACTACAAAAGGGGAAATGGTGTCACCATGATTTTCGTGCAAAATCATGAATATTTTCTGCCAGCATTTAAGAAAGAAAATGAACTTATTACATTTTTTATCCCCCTGGTGCAAGTCTCCACGCAAATCCTCTTACTTTACAATAAATGGAGCTGGATATGGTTTCATGCACAAAAGCACATGAACACAGCTATATCTCCTGAATAAATTCCACTTCAATGCAACTGAACTGGCAATGCAAAACAAAGTGCATTGGACCAGTCAGATGTAGGAAAAAAGAGCAAAGAGATCCTCACTGTGTGCAATTTTTCTTTTTGAAAACAAAATGAATGAAAGCAAGCAGAGGTTAATCATTCCATGCACCCTCAGATGAAAGGTGATGTAGGTGAAGGCGAGAAGTCCTTCTGGGAGCTTTGGGGTTTTTTTAGTACACAAATTTTTGTGGAATTCTGAATTCAGTCAGCATCTCCCACATCCCAGATTATCGGGGAACCCTACAGACCCTCCCTGGACGTGTAATGAATAAATAAACATTGTGAACAGCAGAAGCCACATTTTTTCTGAGTGAAGTCTGTCTGCACAGACACACCATATGAATGAAACCATTTTCAATTCACAGCTCTTATTAATTTGGTGACAGAGGGGGAGAACACAAGCCTGGTGGGTACAATGAGCTAATTGGATAAAAGGCATGTGAAAACACTATATCTATAATGTACCTTGTTAGCATATGCAAATGAGATAATTATACAGGCTGATAACAGTCAGGCACAGTAATACGCAGTCCCTGTGAACTGTCCACAAATACTTCTGAGATCAAGAAATGAAAGTAAATTCTTTAAACATCCTAATTGGTTGCCAAAAGGAAATTCATTCCAGCTAGAACTTAATTCAGGGTAAAGCAATGTATCTCATTTGATCTCAATGAAGATCAAAAAAAGACAGCCATATCCAGACAATCTTGGATTAAGGCGCTTTGTTTGTATGTATTTACTACATAAAGTTGTTATGCAAAAACAACCTAAATGAGATGAAGGCTCTCTGAAATCATCCGTTCCTATTTCTCATGTGTTATTAGTGAGCTCCAAGCTGTTCTGTTTGTGCAAGCAGGCTCCCAAAACCTTCCTAAAATCTGGGTTCACATACAAGTCAAATGGATAGTCAGATATTTCTCATTCTCTCAATTGCACTCGGTGATTTTACACTTCAGATGCTTTTTGTTTACACACATTTGGGCCAGCCTCTCACCTCTCAAACTACTATTGTACCTCAGAGACATTTTCTAGGGAATTATTCAAGTAGACAACATTTTTTCTACTTGATTTGCTATGAAATGACAAGCACTGTTAAACCAAAGGTTAATCATTGATTAAGTTTAATGACACTAAAAGAAACAGGTCATGTGAGAAAGCAATTGCACTTTCATTTTTGCTGTCCCAGGTCATTTATAGCTTTTGATTCAAATTCCACCCCACACAAAGAGTTGCTAACAACATCCTACTTCAAATTCTAATGTACTACAACTGCAGAACAAGCATGTGAGCAGGCGGTAATCAGGCCATTTGTAAAGCAGACACAGATTCTTTCATTCATCCTGGCCATTAAACTGTTTGAAAAGATTATTTTATTGTTCTGCATTAAGAGGCAGTGCTTTTGACAACTTGTTTAACAGAGAAGTGCCCCATTCTATTTGTACACAAGACTGCCATTTTGTTGTATTTAAGAACCTCAAATTCATCACCGCTTGCAATTCTTCCTACTTTGGCATTTATGTTTCAGTAACTCTTACGCTCCAAAATCAATGAGGAGCTTAAAAGTCAACTGTAATTCTCTACGATTCTTTCAAGGATGGCTACATCAGCTGGAGCTGCTTTTCCCAGTAAGTGAGGTCGCATCTGGTCTCATCCTCTTTAGTACCATGGTTTCCATTTGGTTCCAGGACACAGCTCTTTCTTTACACCAGCATCAAGCTATTTGGAATCAAACCTTCCACCTGCTGAGGGACAGTTAATGGGCACTGCTAATCCAATATGCATCTATGCTTTGGCCTACTAGTCAAAATAATTAGTCTGCTAACAAAGAGAGGAGCCTTTGAAAACTTAGATGCAGGCAGGAAATAAGCAAAAGAAGTAGATCGTGAACAAGGCAATATAAAGCCTATGTAAGCTTTTTTTCCTCCCTTTTCATCCACATAATATGAAAAAGAAGGGTCTATGCTCTAAGCTTCTGGGCACGCATGTCACATAACTTATCCACAAATGTAAAAAAAAATTCAAAAGTGACTTTGTTTAAAAGAACAGATGTAAAGACAGAAATATTAGCTTGTTTTAATGAAAACACTTCATCAAATTTAGAGTTTCTATTGCAAAGAGCACCTATATGCAACTAGACCATTGAGCAGATGCAAAGCTCCTGTGATGGGCTTGTCTCTGAAGCATAGCAATGAATCTGATGAAAACAGGCTTTTGGGATAGATCTATTCCAGAATATCACTAAAGCTGGCATAAAAAAATCTACTTTAGAATGGTAGTACAACTGATTCAACAAAAGGAAGGCCTCGAAGTAGTAAGATATTTCTTTCTCAGAGAGTGCAGCAAGAATTATTCAAATGTATAAAACAATTTTAAAACAAAGCTCTAATTTGAGAATATTGGCATGATTTTTTTCCTTTAAATCTAATTCAGTATCATTAATAAAATCTGCACTAAAAATTCTTGTTTTCAGTGCTTCAGTGTTACAGTATTGCCATAGTCTTTTTGAAGACCCACTCCATATCTGTTTTCACCCTTTCAACCCAATTCTTTATTGTTACTGCTGAGAAGTGGATCTGTCTTTGAAAACATACAAAGTAGGTGATTTTTCAATTGTGTAAAACCATGTTTGGCTTCAGGTATTTGAGTTCATGGGAATAGCCCTTCCAAGAGTCTGGTCCAAAGCATAGTGAAGTCAATGGAAAATCTCCAGGTGACTTCACTGGGCCTTGGATTCAGTCCAGACTCTGGAGCCTCAAAGTCTGGAAGTTTAAACTGGGCACAAAGTTAGTCTTAATTGTTCAAAAACAGAATAAGAATTTTGCAAGGTCAACCTCGTCCTCACATGCTGTGCCTGATTTTGCAATTAGTGGAGTGTCTTCTAGAAGGCTGCAGGCATTCAACACCTTGCTAAATGGAGCCTCATCTCAAGATATAAATTCTTACGAAAGTCACAGCAGTAGATGTGCTGTAGATACATTACATTGTCTCATCCTTTCTCTGCCAAAATGCATCCAGCTGTGCATTTCAGTCATCTTAAACACAGGTTGTGATTGTTGCTCATCTGCTGAATCTAGAAAGCTGCATGGAAATTTACTTCTAGGAGACCATTCCCACAAGGAGCCAGCCACGAGAGGTACATAAAAACAAAAAATGCAAAAATTAGAATTAAAAATGTGATCTGATCTCCCAAACAATTCTTTACCCATAAAGTTCCCACCCAAGGAACCAGTTACATTCGTATTTCAAGGAACTATATTGTTTAAAGAAACGGTAAATGTCACACAGTTAAAAGAGAAGCAGCTAGATTTAGTTGAACAATTGGCTAATAACTCAGTCGACAATATTCTTATCCTAGGTAGTAGTTATCAGCTTAGACAGCTGTTACAATCTTTCACTGTAATACTTAAAAGGCAAACCACCAAATTCAATACCATATTGTTTGTGTAGTAGTGTTTGTTTAAAGGTAAATCACTCATAAAAGTGTAATTTCCTGCTGATACATAATGGCGGACAGTGACAGGAAGTCGGTCTGAGCCAACTGAAACCCTGAGATATGCAGCTCCAGATCGCCGGCAGTACCTCGCTTTAAAATGATTGTGTTTTTATACCCAGTCACACCTAAATTAGCCCCGGCCTAATAGGCCTTCTTGCAGACGCCTCTTTTCATTTGTGCAACAGCACAAGATAAGAAAAAGTGCTACAATTGGCACAATGAAGTAATGTTTCTCCAAATAAAGATTCCCTTCCTGCCGGGAGCCCCTGCTGGGCAAAATTCCCTGCCCAGTCTGCTTTTCTTATTGATTTCTTATAGAATCATCCTTGTATTCTTCTGTATGCATTCACTACCTCTTAGGATTTCATCAGTTTAGGAACTGCTCATTGAAGCTCCCATACGGTGTTTCCTTCACTAAGTGTCATGTCACTAAGTTTCATTTCTAGGTGTCAACAACATAAAGAGAGAGAAGTTCTTGTTGGCACTGGAAGAGTTACTCAATAGTGATGTCTGTGTAAATGGAAAACAAGAACTTGTAGGCACGTTCTAATTCTTTACCCAATGGCCCCTCAACCTGTATGGGACTTGGTGATCAAGATGCTTCCAGGAATTAGCCCTGGGACACTCACTTTACACCAGGAATATGATGAAACATGTTCCGAGAGGAGTCATCTATTGTTCTCATCTTGGTCTTCTGAGTGCAACTCCTTTTGCCCATTTTTTTCTGCCTAGATCTCAGGTTGCTGAGTCCAAGCCAGATCTCTAAGTAGTCAATGGAAGCAGAAGGCAATTCACTCTATGTACTCTATACTTTTTTCGGGTGTGGAATGAATCCATCTCTCACTTGTTCCCCAGTGCCTATGTGAGTGGAGATGTATTTTACTTTCCTGTTTTCTTTAAGGAGATATCCTGGGATGCCATCAGTATGTATTTTACTTTCCTGTATTTCTTTATAGAGATATCCAGGGATGCCATCAATATGCCTTGATGGCCTGGTGCCAGAGCACTCCCCATCAGAATGCCTTTAAGAATGTGCTGGGTAATATCTTATAACCTACATCTCAAATAAAGGCAGAATGGGGAAGAAAGGGCTCACACTTTCTTCTCTGCCAAGAGCCTGCTCGTTCAGCCAGGAGATGGTTAACATCAGGAAAGAGGTTAAGAAAGGAAGAACTACTTCCATCCTCTGCTCTTGCTCACCCACGTGTGCTTGAAGAGCCAGACCCAGCCAGACCTGAATCTAAGCCACAGTGCTTAGAGGATGTTTTGACAGAGCGAGGATGTTGAGGCTTGTTTAGTAGGAAGGGCAGCTGCCATGGAATTTGCACCAGACTCTCTTGTTCTTTTGGATAAGAGACAATTCTGATAACCTGTATATGTAGCTATATGATATTTAGCTATTTTTTACAGAATCCCCTTTATCAGTCCTCAGAAAGGAAAGTCTTGCAAAGACCACAGAAAAGTGACCTACTCTGATAAATTTAAGAGCCATAAAACATTAAGAGAAGACTAAATTGGAAATCAGTTCTATCTTCCTCCATCTGCTAAGCTCTGCTTTCTCAGCAGCAAAGCACGTAGCTCAGGGAAACTCTCCCATCTCTCTACATTAGGGCTTGATATTAACAGCTTTTTCCTGTCACAAATAAAAATTACCTGTAATTAGCTCAGTTTACAGTTCTACTGCACTGCCTTGGAAACTTGCTTTGAGATCTGAGAATCCAGTTGTCTTCTAACATGTCTCATGACTCATCAGCAGCAATAAATAAACACATCAAGGTCCTTCAGCTCAGGAGGGCTGTCTCTCACCATAACTGAGGCAAGCACCAAGTCCTGGCTCCATTGAACATGCAATTTCTCATGCACAGACCTGTATCCAGTCCAGTTCAGTTATCGTGGCCCCTAGGCTATCTCAGCACTAAGAGAAACAGGAGCAATACCTTGCCTTCCTGGGTCAGCAAGTGTATCTCAAATAATGACTGAGATCTTGGAAGACTTGCTACCTGACAATGCCCTTTTTTTCCCTTCCAGGTTTGGTCTGATTTAGTTTAGTTTTAATACAAATGCATTTAGGAACAAGAGTATTGAGCACTGTGTGAGCTGCTTCCATTCCCTGAAGTTCAAGTTGCTAGAAGTGAAGGGGGATTCATTTCCTGATAAGTTGGATGAAATCTTTTTGCAGGTTGCATAGTTCACAACTAAATATAGCACTTGTCAATGCTTTCCTTGCCCGAAGGAAGAGAAGATCGTCTAATGGTTTCCTCTTCATTACACAGTTCCTAAAATAAGATGCCTTTGTTTAATTGAATGCCTCTGCAGTCCCAGTCAGGTGCAACTCCTCTATCTTCAAACAAAAGGATAACAAAGGAAACATGCAACTGCCATGTGACCTTGTCATTCGCTTTGAGGAGAGGAAGAGCCACAAGCCAGTCATATGTTTCCCTTCGTGCTTCAAGGACAGGAGGAGCAGCTGTCAGTCCGGGGGCAGAAGGATGGAGGAGGATCACACACTGTATAAAAGCGGAATAGGAACTGGAGTTAAGCTGCAATCAGTAGGGGAACGGCATCGAAAAGGGTGCAAGGGACTTTCCCCTTGGTACCCGGTTCTGTCATGGCAGTTCACTTTGCTGGACTGTGAGGTTTCTGCTGTGGCTGGTGACTCTTCATCAAAGTTCTCATGAAACTGAGTGAGATTTTACCATGACCATGATGTCAGTGAAGATGTATTGCTTTCAGAAATTGACTTCTTTGGTATGAGAACTGAGTTACCAGTCTGAGTAAAGGTCTCAATAACTGTAACTCCTTTAATGAATGTTATTTTGCATTATTGTTTTCACTGTAGGCCTGACTGAGAACAAGTTCTCATTGTATCAGACCTTTAGCATACCCACAAAGGCAGGCTCTGCTCCTCTGGACTTGCATTTGAAATTGGTGACAAATAGGTGGTGTGGCAAGGGAATGGAATGGAAAAAGAATGGAAGGGAATGAATTAGGTGCTCAGAATTTGCACAATGTTAGCAGCAGTGTCCGAATGCCAGATTTAGGATGCTAATAATAAACGGTAGGAAGATGGGGAAGAGCTCCTCATGCTGAGCAGTGGCTGCTTGTGCACTCGCTGCTTCCCAAACCTGAATGCCCTCTCCTGTGGTAGAAAAGTGAGTCTAGGCAATGACTGCATCTCCCACATTTGTTATCCTACAGGTGTGAAGGCCAGAGAAGCTGTCATGATCTCGTGATCTGATAATCTGACCTGAAATTCATGCAGGAGCTCCTGCACACCACTGTGGTCTCAATTTGTGGTTGATGGCGGGTTGGAAACTATGGCTTGGTGCAGCCTTCTGAAGATGGATCACCACATCCTGGGTCAGGTATTGCAGCGGTCTGCGTTCAGTGAGTCACTGCAGCATGCACGCCATTGAGCATCACCATCCTCCTGTGGTTCCCTCCTGGGAACCAATACATTTTGCAGACACTTTCAGTACAAAACGAATAAAAGTCTCATTTTGGGTCTATTGCTCAGCCTCAAGCATCTGACAGAAATCAGAGCTGGGGCTCTGAATGTGCACAGATTGTCAATAAAGTGTCACTGATGAGAGGAAAAGTTACTTTCTACGTACGTCACAAATTTACAAGCTGGGGTATTATCTAACACAGACATTGTTATTTAAGCCAGTAGTCTTGGCCTTAGGGAGACAGTCTGGCTTTGCCAAGAGGCTCCTAAGGACATTGAAACTGAGTTTCTCTTCCTATTTGAAAACATCTCTCACTGAAACACTCTTCAAGGGAAATCACAAATGCAGGAAACAGCAGTTACAGTGAAGTGTGTTTGTCCATATAGAGGAATGCGATGATATCATTTTGGAATGTGCTTTCTTTTTGTTTTGGTGGTAAGAATGTCACTTTCTTAAAAAGTAAAGCACATTCTTAGCCATTGTCTCCCTCCTTCCCCTCCAAATGTTGCCTACAAATCAACATTCCCACCTCCTGCCATGTGTTTTTCCCAAACTGTCAGATACTGTTCTAATATTACCAGTACAACCATCTGATGTCAGGTACCCCAATAGGCAATTATAAATAGTCATTTGCTATGAGCTAGAGAGCTAATTTCTAAAATATAAGTTTCAAGATGTTCTTTGCTATTTTAACTTGAAGATGCCATTTTATTTGCATTTGGGATAGAGAATTTGACCATTAAAAGCATGTCAGTTTCCATCACGCCCTTGTAAAACCCCAGACCTTGGTCCTCTGAAATGCACTATAAATACCTCAGACTGAGAATTTTTGGAGGAACCCAAAGGCATTTGATGTCCCCTTCTCCATAAATCTGTGTGGAAACACTCCCATAGCCAGGTAATATTTTTCAGTGCAGATGAAGTTTGCTGTGTTCTTTGCTATGATTTTCTGTGGAACTGTGTCTTTTTTTCCCCATTTTACTCTAATCCATGTTTTATGCACCTCTACCACATCCCCTGTGACATCATGCTTTCAGGTTACCACTGTCAGTTGTTGTTAAACCTAACTTAGAGCTAAGTGATAACCAAAACCAGTTCAAGACCACAAAGACCAGTGCCCCAAAGGGACCAAGATCTGGGGTATACATGTGCCTTCCCAAGAGGCAAACCCTGTCTTCCCATGCTAGGTTGTTGTCTGTGGGAGCATTTTCCACCTCATGGAGGAGTGAAAATCCAAATTTACCAAGAAAATAAGCCTGCAACTGATCGGGATAGAAACAAATTCCCTATCAGGGAACAGCAAGAGGGAAGCTCTGTGTGGTTGGAAGGTTCTGTTGTGTGCATGGTGAAGATGAGAGTCGCTTCCTCAAGAACAACACTTGTCTTTCAGGCGCTTGTCTTGCAGTCTGAGACCTCTTTAAATGGAAAAGTGGATCCCAGCTGGCTGAGAAAAAATGAGCTTCTTGCCCACCTTAGCAGCCAGATTCAACATTGAAATTTTGATATTGAGAAGGGCTGAATTGTTGTTGCTGTTATTGTTCTAAAAGTCTTTACTTTCACTGAGCAATGTTTAAAATGCTACAGATCTGTGACTGGACAGAGAATCAAAATGATTGAGGACTCTTCAAGATCAATTATTGACTTTGCTTTATCTGAGCCATTGCTAGAAAAGTATGAAGAAGCCTGGCTGGGTGGATACAATACTACTAGCATAAATGAGTATACTCTCTTCTGTCTTTTATACTGGCTACAGAATGATTATACAAAAGCAGAGGGTTCCTACTGACTTAAGTCAGGATTGTGTGGGAGTGTAAGGGTGTGCCTTCACTGGCACAGTTTACAGGACAGTGGCCAGAAAACCAACTCAACACGTCTCTGTATTCTTTAACAATTAGATAAACCAGTAATAAGTTCATAATTGCAATTCCACAAGGTAATTTCATGTGCCTAGGAGATGACAATATGCATGCAATTAAAAGAAGAAAGCTTTTCATCCCTGCAAACTGTATCACCGAATGCTCTGTCATCTATTTGCAGCATGCAAGCAGAAGGGAGGGCAGGGGTCACCCTGAGCTCGGTGGAGGTACCAAGAGGGGAAGCAGAAATCCTGCTGTAAATTCACCGAGTTCAGCTCAACAGAAAATACGGAAACGCAGCTCTCTGACCTGTCAAGCAATTATCAGCTTTTCGGTAATATGCAAGTGGAAATATCTTGGGATAAGGTTCTTAGGCCTTGTATAACAAATAGGGTATAAAAATCCCTTTATCCTGACCATCTTTGAAAGTAAAAAAGCAGCTCAATTTCTGAATTATTACACTTGAGCTGTCTTTCAACTTTCTTTTTTCCCCCGACAGCTTTAAATCTCTTTGTGGGTGGAGGTCTAATGTCGGCACATGCAATTCTATACTTTAATCATTTTTTAACTACAAGATCAAAGTAAGTAGGTTTTTATTACTCCAGTGTCCGATGTTTCATAACTTAACTACTGAATGCCAGGCAATAGGTCTCAACGCACTGCTTTAAATCGTTCCAGCTGCACACGTTTTCCACCAGGAGATGTATTAAAGGAAAAAAAAAAGGGTATCCTAATAATCATTAGATATGAAAATTATTAGCAGTATGAATAATATATCACAACCTTGTTCCTACACTGACTCCGGAGCTGTGAGACCAGTGTACTGTCCAAGAAGAAACCCAATGGCTGACTGTGTTAGTATCTTCATCTCATTTTCTTTTCCAGCACCCTCCTTCTCTTTCCCTACTCCCACACAGGAACTCAGAGAAATTAATACCTGGCCCTCAGCCAGACTGTGAGCAATCCCCTACGGTGTGACCTCTCTGGCCATAGCACAAGAAAAACGAAGGCATCTTGCACCCCCCTGCTGTCTATCCACTCCTAAATGTGCCTGAATCCTGCCTATGCTACCGGTCTCACCCCGTTGCTCTGTCTGTGGGAATTCCTCCCATGCTTGAGACAGTGCCTTGCTCCCATGGATGGGTATCACGGGAATGAGGTTTTCCAGGATAACTGCACACTGCTTTCATTGACACCACTGCCTTCAGATTTGGAATAGTAACTGCAAGCCAGGGCAACGTTGTGATTGCTCCTTTATACTTCTGGAGAAAAGATTTCACTTAAAATACATGATATATTAACATGGTCAGTGCTCACAGGGATGCAACACAACATTGCCCAGCAGCCCAGAAAAATTGCAGTGGCACCTTACTGTGACCACAGTTTAAGAAATATTATTTGAATTTTGGGGGATCCTATGTGAGGAATTGGATTTCACAACTCTTGTGGGTCCTTTCCAGCTTGGCATATTCTATGATTCTATGATGCTAAGCCCATAGCTACACATTTCTGTTCCCAAACCACTCTGGATGGATGTGCCATCCTGCTGATGCTCACCATTCGGCTGCTCCATGCGCAAGGGGGTTCACCGGGCTGCGCTTCCACATGAGCAGAACACGCTTGAAATCCTCCCAAATACTTCTCTGTCACAAGCTGTTCCAATTAAGAAAGTATGCAATAATACCCCTAATTACATTTTGCTTTGATGAGAGATCTAGGCTTTTTTTCTCTTTTCTTTTCTTTTCTTAAATGTATGTTGTATAGGGTTAGGAGAACCTTCATTTCCATTCTTCGCATACTTTGGCATCAGCCATGTCTCCACCCGACGGCGGGCTCAGGGCCCTGCAGGGGCACGTGTACCTCTCAGCTTTGGGTTTGGGGTGCCAGGCGCTGGCGGAGCAATGCAGGCTGGGCTCTGCTGACTCAGCCCTGCTCCAGCATTTCCAGCATGAGAGGTACCCCATGCTCTCAAGGGCGTGGGGTCTTGCTGCAAAATTCCTCCCTTGGTACCATCAGGATCCAGCGAGTGCTGGGCGGGAGATTTATATTTTGTTGATTACAATGGTAATCAGCCACAAACACAAATTCAAAGAGCAAGATTCAACCAAACACATGTTCTCTTTGAGCGAGATAAAATCTCTGCCTTTTACACGCCTATCTATTGATGCGTTCCTGGATAAAATGTGTAATTTTAATTAACAGAAAGTACGGGCTTTTTCATATTGAACTTGGTGCTGAAACCAAAATCATACAGCAAAAACCCTACGTTGGCTGAGTGCATGAGAGATCTTACTTTGTGCTGAGGAATTGGTTTGTGCGCCGCCTTCCTCTCAATCAATATGCATTAGTGTGCAACTGGTGACTACGGAAACATCCACACCACTTGGCTCATTCTCTTGCCAAGCATTGATGTGTTCAGCTTCTTAGATGCAAGTTACACAGAGAAATTTCAGCTATGGGGAATGCAATTATTGCTAAGAAAGAGAAAACCTGAAAATAAATGTGTCGGTACAGTACAAAGTTCAACACAAGGAATTAGATTCTTCATTGTAACTGTTCAATATTATTCTAGTACAAAACATTTTTCTGTTACATAAATTACCATGTCAAAACTATCTCCCTCTGTTTAACCCTTGTGTATGTAAGTATGGATGAAGGTGCAGTTATCGTATTTATCATGCATTTCTCAAGAATGTTGTGCTTTTGTTGGCTCTCAGGATTATTTAGTCAGTAGAGATCACTTGATCGTACCAAAGAATAATTTTAGGTCAGGAATTTACAGTTACACGGAACCTAAACCCTGAGCCAATGGCATTATATTAGTACTAACTTCTCATCTCCATCCAGCCCCAGGTCTCGGGCGGCCCTTCCTGGATATCCTCTGTTGTCCCTGCCCAAGGCTTTTGCCATCTCACTCTCTCTTTTGACACCACCCTGTTGTTTGGCTACTGAGCCCTGTTGTTTCTCTAATGAGATCAAGGATTTTGCCAAGTCCTGTTCCTTCCACTTCTGTAGCATATTTCAAATTCCTCCGGCCCTCTCTATCTCAAAATTCTTGGCTCTGCACAACTGTTTTATTTTGGCTGCTGGAAAGCCATACTAACCTAACCAGATTTATGCTGGCAACACACATCTTTGTATCCACGACTGTTTTTCCCTGGGCACATCTTTGTTTACCAAGTCTAGTGGTGGTGGTGGAACCAGTACAGTAAAACTCAGTGTATAGACACTTAGGAAAATCCATGACTGAGTCTTTAAAATAGACAGAAGTGCCACAAAACAGAGCTGAGGACATAGCTTAACCCAGGACTCTGGTTTTCTTTGTGTTTTGTTTCTTTTTTTTTCATGCCCAGTTTGCACACAGGTGAATGCCCACGAGCAACTGTCTCTTGGTAATAGCAAACATGATGCAGAGACTCTCAGATTCTTCCATTAAAGCTGATTGAATTAGGCTATTGCAGCTAATAATGTCTGTTAATCACATCAGTGGATCGCTAGTTTAATGCACACTGGTAGATAAATGTAGATGCTGATATTGGTGATGGCAGTGATAAAAATATAACAACACAAATGCATTCTCTTCTGCTGCAAATCACTTCTTCCTCTATAAACTTTCCCAGTGTTTCGAGTAAAATTCACCTTCAATTTTAGTAAGCAAACCTTTAAGTAAAGCTCAGATAACATTCATCCCATGACCGTTTCTATCAGTATTACCTTCCTCCTCTGGCAGATCACCCAGAACACTGACTACAACAGCTTTCCCATACACAAAATGTACTAGATCGCTTCCATTTCAGAGTTTCTTCAGTGGCTTACTAAAAGACAAAGTTCATCTTATTTTTAAAGCTTTTTATAAGACCCATTTTGGCTGAACTCGGAAAATGTGACTATACAATGGGAAAGGGCAGACCCTCTTTTCTTTTTTTTTGTACGAACACAATGGCAGGATAAGGGAGGCACCGCGCACTGCAAGGAATACACTTTAATCAAGTTGCCCAGCACCAAATATTCATCTCCTACCACTCTAGATGCCAATGTTTGTTTTCTGTCTGGGAGAAGAAACAGACAACACTTTTCTCTGTAATAAAAATCTTTCAGAATGAAGCAAACAGATGACCTAATTCGGAGGATCTGCTCCTTTCCTTGGTTTGCAAGTGACTTAGGAGGTAAGGATGACTGCAGCGTCTCTCCTTACAGCCTTGCTGGAGGAGGTTTAACACTTTCCTGCTCAGTAAGCTGCTGAGACATAGGAGAGCAAACTTGACAGCATTAGGTTTGATGTTCCCTTCAGCAAGGGACCTACTCTCTTCTACAGCTCCAACCAACAACATTGCTGTTACTAATCCATACAGCTTGCATGGAGTGGGAGCTGCAAAATATGCTGCTATGACTAAAGCTGCAGGATGGAAGGTGGAAATCTAGCTTTATTAAACACATGCAGGCACTTGCTAATACTACTTGTGTGACTAAAACCAGGGCTTCATATTCAGTCTCACAGCAGTCCCATTCTCTAGTACAACAGTATCCAGTGCTGTAAGTTTTAAGGATATCATCACAAGCTTTCCGATAGGTTTCCTTAAATTCCCAGCTCCTACAGTGACCATCCAAGTATATCATGACAAAAAAGCATGAACACAGAGAAAACTTATCTTTTACCTAAATAATTCACTCCTAGTCTCCAAGTTTGCACAGGAAAACATAAAAGTCTTAAAAGATTCACAGTGCAGAAGAACTGAAATGCTTATTCATTTATTTTGAATTCTCATTATAGCATGGCCAATCTCCAGGACTTCAGGGCTCAAGTGTTACATTTTTAATATTGGAGGCTGACAGTGATTATTAACAACATTATAGGGCTGCAAGCATCTTGTCTTGTATGCACATAGCATCTGGAACAGCAGAGATGACTTTGTGATCTGTGACCAGGTAGAAACAAGAGCCTGAATAGTTCTGCTCTTTTCATGGATTCATCTCCTTTAAAGCCAGATCTCCTGCCCTTTTCTTCCAGCAGAACTTAATGCCCCAAAACAAAGGGAAGAAGGGGTAAGAAGAATGGTGAAGAGGAAGAAACATGAAACCTAAGTCCTCCATCTCCTACATGATGCCCTGTTGCATGCTGGAGGAGCAGCCCTGTTGTCACTGAGCTGTAGGTAAAAAAGACACCAGTGCTTCATGCTGCCCTGAGATCCTGTGCTGGGAGTGGAGGAAGGGGAGAAGGGAGGCAGTGGTGTACTGGAACCAATGTGTTTTATCCCCACGTAAATCCTTATCTGCTTTGCCTTACACAGCCCTACACAGCCACAACTTGGTGGAATTTACAGAGTTGTCCACGAACCTCCAAAAAACATCGCATCAACTATCAGCCAACAGGAGATGGTTTCTCTTGGAACTTGTGCTCTATTGGTGAATCATACCCACTGGTGGAAACATATGTTTTATTTCTCATTTAAGCTTGGACACTATAGCATCCTACCACTGTTTTCTGCTACTGCGATGTAATGTAGCATCTCCCTGTAAGGGTGCATTAGGCAAAAAACATGCATACACAGGTAATACTGCAATAGTTTTGTAAGCAGAAGCTGAGACCTGCTCTTATACCTGCACAGGAGACTACAGCAGGTGTTGCTACCAGCATGGACCTGTTACTGATGTCCACGATACCTTTACAAGGTGGCTGATATGAGAACAGGTGGCCTGTTTTAAGCATCTTGAATTAATATATGGCAGCACATATGCAGGACATTGTATACATTTAGGAAGCCATTGACTAGAGAGAAGAATGGGATTCCATCTTTGTTCCAGAGCCACGCAGGAATGGATCAGATTTCATTTTCATAAAATTCTGGCTTATTCTGCTGGCTCACTGGTTATTAATATTCAAGCAAATGGTACCATGTGTGGTCCTGCACATGCATTATTAAAAGCTCCAGCAACCTAGGGCTACCAAGCTCCCAGGCATGGTTTACCTTTGTTGTGTCTTAGGGCAGTTCCTCTGCATGTGCTTTATCCATTCTGTTAACAGCTGCCTACCTGTTTTAGCCATTAGTTGCCACCAGTTCTCCATATTCAACTGGGAGAGGTTTCACTCTGAGCAACTTGTTATGATTATGGACATTTTCCTGCATTAGAAGGGATAGGAGTGAAGATGCTTCCACATACTCTACGCCCATATCATCTCTGTTGTCCATGTAACATACAATCCCCTGAAGCCATATACCCTACTCACTGCTGACATTGAGTATTCATCCAGATTTGAAGCTGCAAGATATAATTTAGCTCATAGTTTTGCATCCTGGCATTGTAAAATGACTTCTCTCTCATCACTATGCCTAAAGCAGCCACTCTGCTTACCAACTCCAACACAAGGTTTTCACTCAGATTGAAACAGTTGAAATCAAACATATCATCGCTTAATACTCATGACCTGTTGTTGGGAGGAAATGCTTTTCTTCTGCCCAGAACTTCTAATGCCTCTTGTTCCTGCTTGGGAAGTGCAGAAAACAAGCAGAGAAATACAAATTTATTTTTTATAGATGTAAACCTTTTTTTCCAGTCAGTTCCATTATTGAGTCAGCTATCTGCGTGCACTGCCAAAGGAAGTAATGGGAACTGTCTATGTAGAACAGAGGGAGCACAAATCAACAGGAGAGAAAATTGGGTTTCTTTTGAGCCACAGTCAAAACCAAAGCCATCAGTGATGTACAATGTGACAGGGCTCACTGCAGATTTGCCCATTCCCCATACTGTACTGACAGTGTCTACGCTGCATGACAGCTTTGCAGCTCTTTTTCCTTTAATCCAAATAGTGTCAGCCTTCAGCCTGCTTTTCAGGGTCTCTGTCCGCCTGCAGACACTACTGCATTGATTCCCATCTGGTGCATGTTTTAAAAGTTTCCTTCAAACCTTAAGGATTAACTGCCTTATTTTTTTTTCCACAGAAATTTAGATTCTGAAGCCCACTGAAGAAAACAATCACTGCAAAGAAGTACCAAATCTCTTGCAAACTCTCCCCTGATCACTGCATTCAAAGATCGACCAGCAGCTGTTGATGTAACGTTATGGATGTTTAGCAGGACTTCCTGTATCTAATGAACATAGCTCTTTCAGTGAGGAGACAAAGTGCAATGCTGTCCCAGGAAAATAAAAATGATGTAACATTCAGTCAGGAATGCACTTACTACACGGCCTGGAATCAGGAATTGATCTCATGCCTCTGTAACAAAGATCCCATCTGTAGTCCCATGCGGGGAGGGTACTGACACTGCTTCAGAAGGGATGTGGTTATCCTGCTCCAAAAGGAACTGATTAGGGGAGATGTTCCAGAAGCTATTCGACACAGACTGCACAATTCAGGATGCCATTTATACAGTGAGTCAAAAAACTATACAGTATTCTCAAATATTTTTACGTCTAAGAGTGCCAACAGCTTTGTCAACTGACAGTGAAAATCAAATTTCAAGAGAAATGAAGCATATAAGTGCTTTTAAAACCTTGCTCCTTACTTCTCTGTGCCTTTTTGCACACAGGATGTACCCAGGGATATGGGAAGCAAAATACGAAGCTGTGAGGTGGTGTTGGAAACAAGGACGAGGCAACACAGGCAGCTTGTAAGAAAGGCTTCCAGCATCTTTTGTCAAATATCCAACTTGTGGATACTGTGCAAGCAAGGGAGTTTTGCTTCATCAATACTATAAAATAAACTGAAGTTAAAATGAGTGCTGCCCAATCCAATTGTCAAACACCGCTGCCGCAATACAAAGACAAATGTTTATTGGCTTAACTTTGAAACTGCAGTAAATGCTCTTCTATTCAATTAGATAAACAAATACAGTACTGAGTATATAATGGGGTCCTTTCAAGTAAATTATGCTTCCTAACTCATGTGTAAAAGAAAAATGACTTTTAATGTTTATATTCCTGTAAAATAAGAAACCATCAAGGCTCTCCTTCTGTTACATTCCAAATATATTAAAAAAAAAATTAAGGAGGTTTAAATGATGTCCATTTTATGACGTGAGCAAAGGAATAAAATAAAGCCAGGCTGACATTGCAGCTTTTCTTCTCACTCTTACCAGAGAGAGAGAGAAAAAAAATTTCTCCGTTCTGTTCTCATTTTCAGTAGCACAAATCTCCAGGAACTGCACTGACTTCAGTTGGTTATTTTGGATTTATGGCAGACTGAGAGAGATTAGAATTTGGTCACACATGAATGAAGAACACAACATCCACATTCGCTGTAAATGTATTTTCCTTTCTTAGGTACACAAAAGAGCAATGCTGTCCTTAGCTCATGTGCTGTTGGTTTGTTTACCTGACAACTGAGAGATATTTATCCTGGTACTGAGTGGGATGCCGCAGGGAAGTATGTCCTTTGTCACCTTTGCCAGCAAATACTTCCACTTTACGGCCATAAAGAACCACATTCTCTACAGGATCAGGGCGTTAGGCAAAAGGCTAAATGCATACATGCAGCATTATGCATCCAGTGATGAGAACCACCTGTCTGTGAGTCTGTTCTATTGTTTCTGCCAAAGATTGGCTCTAAGTCACAGCAATCTCTCATGCAGATATATTAGCATACATGGACTGTATGTCTTTAAAATACCAAGTAGAAATCTGTAGTAGTTATTGTCGAGCACTATAGTTAAAACAGTATATAATTGCTGATCTTGATAAAGGAAGGCATTTTATTCATTCAGCTTACCCAGTTATGAGTCTAAGATCACAGCATCACAGAATGGCCCAGGTTGGAAGGGACCTCAAGGATCACGAATCCCCAACCCCCCTGCCACAGGCAGGGCACAGAATCACATCTAAACAGATTTAAGATCTAATCTCAGCAACAAAAAAAATACAGCAAATAGCTCTCTATAGATTTAGAGCCAGTGATATCCCCTGCATAGCTTCAGATCTCAGTGCCCCCAGTGACTTATTGAGCGTGTGGCCAAACAGTGACTTTTCATTGGTCTTGACATCTATCCATTTGTAACACACATGCCTCCTCCCATTCTGCAGGCTTTCTAATGAAGAGTCTGCAGGCAAGGAAGAGGCATTAAGAAAGGAAGCATGGCAAAAGGAAGGTGAAAATAGACTGCGTCAGGAGATCAGCAGAGATTAGAGATGGATATCTGTGGGCTTGCTTTTGCTGTGAGCATGCTAATGCCCAAATCCCCAATTGAAATGCACTGGTTACCTTTTCTGCAGCCTCGAAGGCCACAGTACAAAATAACAAATCCGGTTAAATGATTCACAAATTAAAAATGTGGAGTTCTTCTTCAATTTTTGTGCATTTGCTTTTGGTTGGTTTTGTGCTGAATCAGAACCAAGGAATTGCTATTGTCTAAATGCACAACATTTATTAAAAAAAAACACTGCCAAGATTTTAAAGTCAAGCACTCAAAAGCTAGGAAATGTCAATGCCAACAGTTCTGAGGGTCCAATTTAAAATGCCTTGGATTGAATTTTTCAGAACCTTATTTCTTACACAGCTCTTCATATGAACAGTGGACCTGTCCCCAACTTCTCAGTGAGCTCCCAACAACAGTTCAGCTCAGCTGCTTCCAGGTTCATTGCTAAACCACCTGAACTCAATCAGCTCGACCCCTGTTTGTTTCCTGACTTTAACTCCTGCTTTCCACCTCCTCCACTACTGTGGTGCTCTCCTTTCTGTGCCGTCCCTCAAGCACTCACATCCTCCTTGATTAAAGCTACACTCCCTTGAATTAGGCTGTGCAGAGCTTAGCCTGTCCTTCCTCAGAGCCCTCCTCCAGCTTGCTTCTAACCACAAGAATCTCTTAAAAGCATTTAGGCTGTTTTGTTCTGTTTTGATACTGATGAGTACAATAAACTTGTGGATTCCTAAGCACTACTGCAATACAAATAAATATGAAAATGATATTGCATGCTTAATGAAGAGTAGGCAGGAAAATAGCCAGTTGTGGCTCCTTACCGTTCTGTCTCATAAATCAGATAAATACTTATATTGAAATATGTCAAAATAAAAGCCAGGTACTTGCTCCCTACATCTGGTAGAAGAAAACAACTCTCCAACTATATTTTTCTCCTTTGGAACATCTGAATTTACTGGACAGAAACGTTTCATACAGACAAGTATTCAATTAAATTCCTCTGGAAAACATGCAAGCTTCCCTTGGAGCTGCGCCAGCCCCCGGCTTCTGAGCAGCCCAGCTGGTAGTCTCCCGAGGAGCAGGGCTTCCAGCTCCCACAGCTTCAGCAAATCTTGCTAGGCAAGCTGCCTGAAGATAAAGACCCCCGGGCTTTTAAAGCCTGCAGTCCAAGGCAGGCTACCAGGCTCAGTGTCATGGGGATTGGAGAGCTCTGAGATACCCGGGTCATGGCTGGAGCCATGGCCAACGCTCAAGCATTCAGCCACTCGGGCTCCAGTCCTTTTCACAGACAATTTCAAGCAATTGGAACATCAAGATTCCCTGAGAAATCAAAATACTTTTCTCCTTCCAGCTCTACTGCACACGTATTGGCCAAAGAAAAGCAGATTTCTTACTCCTTTGCCCTTCTTCAGCTGTTCCTTATTACTCTGTGTTAGTCTTGTTTGTTTCTTTGTATAAATCAGTTTGTAGCTCTTTAGGGAAACTCACTATTTTTCTACCTGTATTTCTAGCATAATGATTCCCAGATTGTAGCTGTGCATGGTACTGTAACACAAACAACAAGGTGTTATCGTTTGCTTTTTTTCCCTCGTTAGAGAGGAGCTTACTGAAAAATCAGTCTTCCCTGTAATCATTTTCACTCTGCTAGCTGTAGGCAACATTTGTTGGATAGTAATTAAAATAATTAAAAAGCATCTGAATTTTGCATGCATATTGTTTCTTATTTTTTCCACAGGCGATGTGTTTGTTCTTCCCCAGCTGAAAAGCAAGAAATCAGAATTTACTTCCCATGTTCTCACCTCCTTCTCTCTATTTTATACCATATTGCAACTTGTCATATTTTGTTATGAATACCTTATGAACTGCCTTATTGACATATTAGTCACATATTTATGTGGAAGAGCTTTTTTCCTCCACTATTTTTAGAGATCAATATAACACGTCATGATATCTGTATCTGTAATTGTACTGATATTTCAATTATACAGTATTTAGTACAACCCAAGGCACTGTATGAGCCCTTCATTTCCCTGGGTAGATGGCTAAATTCCAGCTCTTCTGAAAAATGACACTACTCTACTTGAAACAGGTGAGCTTCTCACTATGCCCACAAGACGGTACTTGGCTTTGCAAAGTAAAGATGGTCATTTCTCACTCAAAGAGACACAGTTTGATTTCCTTAAAACAAGCAGGAGCCAACAAAAAGATCTAAGGGAAACAGACCAAAATACTCCCGTAACCCAGAGTGGTGCACACCAGCAATACCACACATCATTCCTTGTCTTGCTCGTGCAGTCAGTCCTTATGAACCAAATTCTACAAAGCCATACACAAATAATTACTCCGAGTCCTTCTGACTGAGGCTATTCGTGTGATTAAAGCAACTCTGAACCAACTGATGGTAAACAGAATTGTTGGAACATACTGTTACATACCATAGTGTGGACCTCTGATTTTATATTTAGCAATGTAAATGTAAATCATTTAAAACAACTACACCAAAAATAAGGCCCTCAGATAAGTTATTACTAAAATAAAATAAAAACTTGTCTCGGGCTCCATTTAAAATGCCAGAAGAATTGCATAAGCACGATCCTGACTTTCATGAATGTAACCAGGGTGGTTATGCCCCAGAACTGAGTAATAATTAAAAGCGAGATATTGGCAGCTTCAGGCTTGCTTTTCTCCAGGAGCCCAGAGGGTAAACTTTAAAGGCAAACTTCAGAACAGCCACTTCATTACAGAAAGAACCTGCACCTTATCCCCAGAGAGGCACTCACAACATCTCTGTGGCAATGCAGGGATGGCCCACGTGCAGAAGACGTGCTTTCATGCTGCCACCCATACAGATTTCTAACATGAAATTACAAATTATACTGGATTTTGGATCTTTTACCCATCTTTTGGCAGCTCTGCTGGCTTCCTTCTGCCCATCACTGGGGACTTGGGTTATCTGTTCCCCTGACATCAAAGCCTTGCTACGAAATTGGTGGCATCTTCTTGGCACAGAACCTGTGCTTAGCAGCTCACAAATGATAGATTTGGTGTAGTTTACATTTCCTTGCTTTTTTCCTGTAACTGTGATGGTTAGAAATAACTTTTAAAAATGAAAGCTGAGAATGGCAAGTCAGTGAGCCTCTAACTGCTGAGGCTTTCATACTTGCAGTATCTTAGTAACTAGAGTACTCACACACATCAAAAGAAACACAAGAGAATAACGATATCCTGCAATAGCTGGAGATAAGGAAGGCTCTGGACTTGGTGATTTTGTTCATGAGCAATGGTATGCCAAGGAGCAAGGTAAGTCTGGTGAAGACAGATTGAACTTAAAAGCATGCACACACACTCATGTATAGAAATCACTGCAGGAAATGTGCTGCTTAACTGTGCATGAACGCACCCAGCAGTTAAGGCACTTTGCTAAGCTTCAGCAGGAAGCATTGCAAGGGACATCCCCCACTGCACATGGGAAACAGTGGGGCTGCAGCACTAAACTTGTGCAGGAAACATTCCCAGTTGTGTCCCAAAGCAAACAGCATAAAACAAGCTAATAGGGACGCAACTCAACCCTCTGCAAAGTACATACCCATGGAGCGTGTGTCTATGTGTGTTTCAGGGGAAGGGAAGGTCTATGTCTGCAAAGAAAACTGAAGATAAAGGAAATTTTTTTAAAACAACACCAAAAAAAATGGTTTGGAAATTTTGCTGGTAATAAAAGATACACAAAACATCTATATTTTAGTAACTTACAACAGGATACAAGCAGGTCCAGGACACCACTCATGACAACATTACATATGGTATTTAGAATCATAGAACCCTTAGAGTTGGAAGGGACCTTTAAAGGTCATCTAGTC
Organism: Pavo muticus; assembly: GCA_016647715.1. Classification (NCBI taxonomy): domain Eukaryota; kingdom Metazoa; phylum Chordata; class Aves; order Galliformes; family Phasianidae; genus Pavo; species Pavo muticus. Next base: position 3,691,395 of record JACDJE010000028.1, on the reverse strand, counting down.
CAACTCCCCTGCAATGAACAGGGACATGCACAGCTAGATCAGGTTGTCCAGGGCCTGATCCAGCCTTGCCTTGAAAGTCTCTGAAAAGACACAACACAGAAATCCTTTTTAAGGAAGAAAAAGGAATACATGTGCTGCCATGAAAGGCAACCTGCCATTCTGACGCCTTCTTGTTTTTTTGGGAGTCAAATTAACAGCAACACTTAGGAAGGAACATGTGATGGCACAAGGCAATTGGTTTTGGAAGCACATTATCTGTATGTATTTCAATTAAGAGTGTAGTGGTAAACATGGATAGTGATCTGCAAAGAAACTGTGATAGCAAAGAGTCATCCAGGATGTAAGAAGTGTGGGAACTGATAATCTAGTGACAATATCATACAAATGTAAATGATATTTATGGAGAATTGCTAATTGAAACCAAAGGATTTTGCAAGCAGTTAAACATCTGCCTAAGCTTAAGTATCAGAACCATCTCTGTAAGTAACAGACATGAACACAGCACTTGATCACCTTGGAATTATGAATGCCTATTTTCACGCTTCCGGAGGAATGAAACCACCTTAAAATAGGAACTGCTTTGAAACAGGAACAGACGTGTGGACATGTCTAGTAACACACAACATGGTACAGAGATCTGCAAGTTGATAGTGATCTGGAGTAATAAATCCATATGGGGCAGCACTGAGCAAATGCCTGCCAATGCTCTTTGGAATCAAGTTACTCCAGCAAAAGTGATGAGGACATGGTGGGCACGTCTGCTCTGGTGGAACTTTGTGTGCACTGTGTGAACAGAGCTCCCCTGACCCCAGAGCCAAGCTGCCATGTAGCATCTCTGCATTTGCTGGTGCTTCTTGTTGTGAAGTCGGCGCAGTTACATCCAAGTCACAGTCACTGTGCTGATTACTGCAGGCAAGCTACAAAAGTAGTGCAAGGAAACAAGAAAGCAGAAGTACACCTCGTCCATTCAACGATAAGTTATTCCCCTTTGTCCATGGGAGCAGGTGGGAGCAGAGGGGCATTTCCTTCCCAGGATTGTTCTTGGACTCGCTGCAAGCAGTATCTAGACATTAATTGTGACAAAATTCCTGTCCAGTTGCTCAATACTAGTTTCACCACAGGGCATATTTTCCTATTTATTCTCTCACTCAGATTTCACCTGTAAAACAGTAGCAGTAAGCTAGCTCCTCAAACTTACCGTTACATCCTTAGTTCAGCTGCCTGCTCACAAAGAACAACATCTGATACAGAAGTCTACTTCCAATTACAACTGCAGGTACATTAGCAAGACCAGGTCTGTGACACATACAACCCCAAAAGCTTCCCACCTAAGAATAAGAATGGAACATGCAATCCATCACATGCTATGACATGTTCCCAAAAACATACGCACACTCAAAACCTCAAAGTGGTGTCAGAATGTTTATTGAAGAGGACAATCTAACTGGCTGAGCCGACCTGGGTACCCGGTAACTTTTAACATAAGCAAACAGAGATACTGTAAACTTGCTGTGCACGGAAACTGTGTTTATACTTAAATTGGTCTTGGAAGACTTAAAATAATTTAATAGCAAAATACAGCTTAAGTTCCCAGGAGCTCTGAATGACCTCAAGATCACTGTGAGAAAAACAGAAATACAGGGATATACCCAGTGATGCAAACAGTCATACCAATACTTTCAAATAGTCAGCTAATCAAATACATTCAGCTGCCTACTTGTCAAGAAAGTTTTACAAATATTCCTCTTAAAAGACACTACTTTTTGGTTCCATAAAACACACTATTTTGTCACTTGCATTATCAGAGCCGACAACAGGCGTTCTGCTCACTTCTCACTGAGCTTTGTAATTGCTAGCTATCTTCTTTTTAGCCATATTGTTAAGACTCTCACCACCACATTAAGGGATAATAAACTTATTAATGATACAGTGGGAAGAGATTAGAAGAGAAAAAAGAAAGGGATGGGGAGAATTGCAGGTTATTCTCAGCGTATTTAATGTATTCACAAAATAATTTGATTTATATGGCAGCTAAAGCAGCTGTATACTGGAAGGGAGGTGATGGGGTCACCACCCCTGGAGGTGTTCAAGAACTGTGGAGGTGTCGCATTGAGTGACATGACAGTGGTCATAGTGGGGGCGGGTTGGGGTTGGACTGGATGATCTTAGTGGTCTTTTCCAACCTTAATGATGCTACGAGCCACCCCCCGTGTAACTTGATGTCATTACCTCTCGTCCTTTCAGTTACCTGGGAAAAGGGGCTGACTCCCATCTCACTACACTCCTTTCACAGAGTTGTACAGAGCCATCAGGTCTCCCCTGAGCAAGGCACGCAGGCAGATGGGACTGTCCTTTAACACCCAGATTCTCATCTGGCAGAGCCGAACACACAGCGAGGATCAGGGTGAAATTCAGACAAAACTCAGCACTGACGTCACATCTCTGGTTTCTGTTTAGAGCTGGAGCACGGCACTGACATTAGCATAACATGCAGAAATAGCTGACAGACAGCAAACGTTCACCTTTGAGAAAGCAGCCTCACCAATAGGTATTTCTGCACAGGGTAAAACTAACAAGGCCCCTCCGTGCCGCTGCCTCACCCCCTTTTGGGGGAGAAAGCCGGCATTTCAGCTCCTCTCAGAGAAGGCAGGCGGCCTGTCCCTGCGTCACTGCTGCTGCACGAGCGGAGCTGCGGCCCCGGGCTGTGGCCGCACCTCGCCCGGCCTGCAGCGGCTGCGCGCGCCTCTGCCCTTCCTCCTCTTCCTCTTCCTCCTAGCAGCTGCTGCCCTCAGCGGGATGGACGCCATTGAGGAGCTGGCGATCCAACCCTGCACTTCCTCTCTCTACCTGCGGCCTTTCCGCCTCACCTACCGGCAGGTGAGCAAGCGACCGAACGAGCGAGAGAATACCGGCTGCCGGCTCGCCCCTGGGGCCCGCCTAGCGTCTTCCCCTACGTCCCTCCGCCCCTTCCCTCCGCCGCGGCGGGCGGCTCACGAAAGGGGCGGGAGGGCGGTGGGGAAGGGCAGGCCGGCGGCGGGCGGTTGTGCTGTCCCGCACCCCTCCCAGCGCCGCTCCCGCCATTTTGGTGGTGTCGCAGTGTAAGGCAGGTTACACAGGAGATCAGAGAGCTGGCATCCAACCTGATTTCTTTTTAATGTTGTTTTTTATTTTATATGTGGTTTTCCTAAAGAATCACAGAGTCATAGATGTTGGAAGAGACCTTTGGGGATCATCTAGCCCAGCCTTTACTAAAACAGGTTCCCCACAGCAGTTTGCTCTTCTGATTGGTTAGGATAATTAAATTGATTTGCAAACAGCTATAAGTTTTACACTGAATTAGTTATTTCTTTTTGGGTATCGCAAGGAAACTTGAAGAGTGTTCTTTCATACTCTGAATTTTTGCTGGGTTACTGTGTAAATGGCACTTAATAGTTTTATTTTCATTTCTGAGTCATGCTGTATTTACTTAAAAAATGGGATTCAATTAGAATGTATGAAACTATTACAAAATTACATTTAATTGAATACAAGTGCCTCAGACGGGTTGAGCATGTTGAGAAACAACGATGTGTTTGTTCACATGCTGTGCTTTGGCAAGGGATGGCATTACCTCCAAAAGGAGTACACTTGCATTTTCTGCTGTCTTGCAGCTTGACTTCTCTCCTCCTTTGACAAGGGTCTGTGCAGCAGCATAGTGATCTGGCTCAGGGATCTGGTCCAAGTCAGGCCTAATTGGTCAAAAAAGAAATAATTTTTGACCTAAACCAGATCTCCAATTCAAGTGTTTGTTTATGCTAGCAGAGGAGAGGTGGTATGCTGGTGGTTAGAGATGGATGTTTGGGGGCTGATTGAGGGTAGAGATTGTTTCTGTTGGCTTCAGCACTATCCTAAAATGAAGGTGGATGGAGGTTTATATGGCATTTGTACAAAAACTAGCTTGGGCCCAGCCTCCTAAGAGCACATGCTGAACAGCACACAACTGCCCACACCTGACCTGGGAGACAGGCCCTAAGTTTATTAAAAGCACATTTTTTCATTTAAAAACTGACTTAATAACCAAAGGAAATGCTGGATATTTTTAGTCATTTGACTAATTGTTTAGAAGGTGTTTAGGCCTGCTGAAAACCTCAGGAAATATGTAAGCACTTAAGTGTCTAAAATCTGAAAAGTCTGTTTGAATAAATGGAATAGTCTAAATGAGGAAAGTTTAAATAATAGCATTTGTTACACTGGGAAAACTGAAACCAGTTTGCATACTGAATTAATGAAATGCATGGGATCTTGCTGTAATTGGAAGGCTTGAAGTGGTCTTTCAGATATCGTTTCACAAAGAGTAACGTGTCCCCTAAAATTCACTGTAGTCTGAAGATTTATTGATGCATAATTTTGTGTTTATTTAATTCTGATGAAGGATACTTTTGACCTTACAGATTGTCATTTTGTGGATGCCCCATCTCTGGAGGCATTCAAGGCCAGGCTGGATGTGGCTCTGGGCAGCCTGGCCTGGTGGTTGGTGACCCTGCACATAGCAGGGGGGTTGAAACTAGATGATCTTTGAGCTCCTTTTCAACCCAGGCCGTTCTATGATTCTATGATTTTAAAATCTGTTCAGAATTGTTACAAGCAATATGTCACTTTAAGATTATTTCCAAACGTTCAAGAACAATTAAGCTATTTAATGGATTCTTACGTATTTCATCTACAAATTGCACTACTTATGTGGAGATAATTTTGTTCCCATCACTATGGCTAAAAACAATGAGCTCTTCAGCGGTTAAATGTAAATGTAGATACAGTTGATTTATATCACAGTTTATCCTCTAAGTCTGTTTATATCCATTAAACCTGCATCCCGCTGAGCTGTAAACTACCATTGCTGTAGCAAGTTTGCGGACTGCCAGAAATGTGCAGGGTTCCAGAAGGTGATCCATGGGGGAGTTAAATAAGAAATGCTGAGAGGGTAAGGCTGTTAGCTTCTATAGGTTACCAATGCTGAAGGTCATTGTGTCAAACCTCATCAAGTGGAACCAAAGACTCGGAAGACTTCTGTATGTGCGAAGCGCTCCTGACCAGCAGGCAGAACTGTAGGCCAGGAGATTGGGTTAGTGTTTCATCCAGCTCGATGTTCTGCTGAGTATCTGGGTGCTCAGACAAGGATCTGTGGACACATGCAGGAACGGAGCTGTGTGTACTTTGAATCAAGCCTAGTGGTTCCTTTCATGTTAAACACGACTTGTTAGGTTTGTGCTCAGGTCTTAAGTTTGCCTGCATTCTGAAAGCTTGGATTCGTTCCGTGTTTATATAGTGCAAAAGTAGAAACAGAAGTAAGTGCAGCAAAAAAGTCACACAAATCAGCAAACTGCAGGCAGATTTGGATAGGCCCAATGCAGAGGGCTGTGTTTAAAACCGTGTTTCAAAATAAGAATCTACCAGCACCTTGGAATGGACATCAGTTTCTGCTTGGGATTTTGAGCCATGAACCCCGTCCTCACTCGCATATAGGATAGCATCTGGCTGTTATTAGTGTGTACTTGCCCCCATAGTGCAAACTGATTTGTTGTCTTAGACAACAATGGCTCCTTTTTAAAACATATATCACCTCCTACAGAATTCGCTTCTCTACCAGGAACTCCATGGTAAGTCTCTTTTCACTTTTTCCTATTGAAGTCTTTTTTTTGCTTTTCATAAATAATTTATTCAAGAGACCAGAGGGATGGCTAATGAGAGATTAAGTCTATGCCCAAGGGCTAGGGCATTTCCCTGGGATGTGGTAGAGTCAGGCTGCAAGATCTTGCTTCAATTAATATTGCTTCCCACATCACAGGAGAGTGCTCTCACTGCTGGGAAACACATTTGTGTGTAAATCTTCAGCTCTCTTTTGTGTCTGTTAGCCAGGCACTGGCCTATATGCCAGACAGACAAAAAATAAAATAATAATAATAAAAAGTGAAGGTTACAAAGCCTGCTGAGGCTGAGCAGAGTTGTGAAGATTTGGGGCAGCTTTAGGTACCTAAATGGGAATGTACATTCTCTGTGTTCTTCTTAATAACAGTTGCATGGCATTTCAGTGGTTCTTAATGTTGGATTTGGACTCTAATGTAGGGTTTTGACAGACAGAGCTCTGGTGAATCTTCCTGTAGTAATAATATGTCAGTGCATGTATTTGTTTGTCTGCAGTACCGGTAATTACCCTCTGAGAATTAGCAGAAGCAAAAGTGTTTTTGCTCCAGCTCTCGCTCTGCTGTTCCAGTTCAAACCCACCTTTGCTAGCCCTTTAACTAAATTAGCTCCACACAGGAGTAAGTGACTTTGCATGTTCTTTTTGGTGACCTCTGAGCTGGGAACAGCGTCCTTCCATGGCGGCAGAGCACGAGAAGCGGTGAGATGGAGGAGGAACACCTTGAGCACCTACGGGAACTTTTGCCCAGAGCTCACATAAAAAGGTTTCGTGGATCTAGCCCAGGCTTCTATAGCTTTGTTTTTGAAGGTTGGTCTGGCAAGGGAGTTCTTGCCGCGGTTTCCTTGCATTGTGTAAACATATGCATGCATTCTGCCCAGGAACTTTAAGAAGTTTGTTACTAGACTGATATCAACTCATTAATTTTCCCAGTATGCATGTGAGTGAGGCTGTATTCCAAAACCATGGAATGGTGAATGGGCATCTATTTATTTCCATCATGTGGATGGGCACCTATTTCCATTATGTGGAATAAACCTGAAAATCTGTGTATCATCTCAACTTAAGAATACGGTCAGTAATGGTAAACTGGAACTCTTTGCCCTTCTGTGAGCTTTGCATCCCTTCCACAGCTCAGAGAAGCTGTGCTCATGTTTCCTCCATTAATTTAAAGTTTAAAATAATTTATTTTGAAGTTAGATATGTGAAAAATGCTCCCTTAATTGAATTTTAAGGTATGATGCTTTCACTCTGTGCTAAGGGAATTAAATTATAATCTCTTAAAGTTTTACAGTCATTCTAAAGTAATTTTCAATACTACTGTGGATTTTAACACATGATGAACTTTATAATGGATGGAAATCCTACCTCAGGAGTAGCATACAGTTCATTAGTGAATAAGACATGTCTTATTTCTAATCTTAGGTTCAATATTGCTTTCTTTTGGGGCTCTGAGCTACCACTCTGCTTCTGTGTCTTTACAATTTAAGTGCCTCAGAGATGTCAAGAAGATTAAGACCCTGATTCTATGATAAGCTGTGTGCATGCAGAGCAGAAGCTAGGCCTGTATCATTTGTGTCACGAAAACTTTGAAGATGAAAAGAGCAAAGCTGTGCAGTGTTAAAATAATAATAACAATCTGATTTTACATTAAAAAAAATGGTTTATATGGTAATAGCAACACGAATGTGCCCAGCTGCCTGAAGTGTTCTCTGGAACTTCCGTCTGCTCTTTTACAAACAGAAAACATTCTTCTTGTATTTTGACAGTTAAAAATGCTGCTGTTGAGGGAGTAAACAGATTTTTAAGTTACCTGTTCAAACAAGTAAGTCTTCTCTTGAATCTTCAAAAGGCTCCAAGCGGTAGGAAATATGCTGCTCGGTAATGCATTTATTTTGCACTTCATTTTTTTCATAAAGATGGTGCAATAAAAGGAGATGCTCTTCTCACTGCAAAATTTGTTTCATTTTCTTCAATTTGACAAGTCTGTTATGTCAGTCCGTAACGTCAATCTTAAAAGCAAGCATGCTGCTTCTAGCTGAGGAAGTCTCTGAGCTGCAAATTGCAGAAAGCTGGGAGTATGTTAACAATATATTCTTCTTCAGGCATCTGGGATCCTGGATGAGATAGATTTTTGATCTGACTGATAACGGCTGCTGCTCTGTTGACTGGGAAGTTATGGCTGGAGTGCAACATGATTCTTTTGTATGGGTGGAAGAATGGAACCATGAAAGTTTCGCAAGAACAATGTTAGGGAGGTAAGCATGGAGGGAACAGAGTTTCCTTTGAAAGGAACAGTATTCTTTGTAACTAGAGCACGGGTTTAAGGAAAGAAATTACGGAATCGAGGTGTATCTGCTTCAGAGTCAGCTCTACGGCCTTGAATTCAGCTCTGGAAATCTGTGCAAGATATATTTGTGTGAGATGTTTATGAATTACCACGGCAGGAAATGAGAAGCGTTACTAAATAAGAGCAGGAGTTGAAAAGAAAGCAAGTTCTCATTTTTGTTGCAGTGAACGTTATGCTGTGTAAGTCCAAATGCCTTAATCCAGCATACTTTCAGAAGTGAATGTAGAGGTGTTTGAAGTAAACACAGGAAAATAAATTGGCAGCAACAAGACTTCACGTTTTTAGATCAGTCATATGGTGAGTCAGTAAACACATGACAACAAATGTCACTGACTGGAGAGAATAAGGTTGTGTTGTGCATCTTCTGTAGCATCCTTGCACTGGGCTGAAATGTGCCTACCCTTAGGTAAGGGAGCATTAAAATAGACTAGGCTAGTTCATTTGGAAGAGACTTACAAAGATCACAAAGTCCAGCTGCTGTGAGATTAATATATCATTAATGTCATCACTAGCTACACAGCTTGGTTGACTTTGGAATATCTATGAAGTTGAGACCAAGCGTTGGGAGGAAATATGTGTGTTGTATTTACCTTAAGCCAGTACTTTGCAGGTTCTTGTACACTGTTCTGTGAGGGCTGTTGGACTACTTGCAGGTGGTCCATCAGCCAGCTGGAAGAAGCATACTATTTAGCAGGTTTTAATGCGTTACCAAAGGTCTGCAGCTTCCGTGGAAGATGTTTCCAGGTCTGGAGGTGAAGAGGCTGCAAACCGTTGCCTTTGACAGCGCTACTCCAGTAGCCTCATCTGTGAGGGCTTGTCTACACAAGACTTTCCTGATTGACTCCAAGTCTCTACAACAAAGAGTCTGGTGCTGTTTACGTTAAACCACTTTCAAAGTACCATTGCGCTTTGAATTCATACCCTGCCTTAATCCACACTAACTTTCCTGTTCGTGCCCTAAGGGAGCAGTAAACTCAACAGAATGACTTTGTCCACACAGGGGTTTAATGGAGTTTAACTAGCAGAATTCAGGTTCATCAAGGTGCTTACTGCAGATGTGTTTTCTTGATGTCCTGGTATAGACAAGCCATAAGAATGAAAGTGGTTTAGTTCCATGTGATTGAACCACGTTATAAAACCCATCATCGAGATTTTATTATGGTTTTTTTTTTGCTGGATTGTACAGTGGGCTTTTTTGACTCACTTGGTACTGTCTCCTTTGTAGTAATTGCAGTTAGATCTGAGGAATAAAATAGTGTTCGTGTACTTCAACAACGAAATGCTGTATTTATTTTTCAGTTTGGATCAAAATACATATGTTTGCTTAAATAGCAGAGACTTCTTTTTCCCAGCACAAAAAATCTGTCATCTGAGTCATTCCTTCAGCTATGACATTATGTGTATTCTGTATGTTTTAAGCAGATGAACGCTGTAACATTTTGTGTGTTTACAGCAAATCCGAGTATTATGGAAATGAGACCTTCTCTGTCAGCGGGAATATTCTCTGAAATGTCAAGTTTTGATGGTCTGTATGGGATGAAAATATGCCTTCTGATATTCCTGAAAATACGAGCGCATTTTCAATAACTATTTTACCTCAGCTCCTGCTGTATTTAAAACACATTTGTATCTTCGTCTTTAGCTTACAGAAGGTCAGCTCCTGTGCTTTGAAAACTCTCACTACAGGCTCAGGCTGCACAAAAATGCTTTACGCAGCAGGCGTATGAAGCTTGCTGCCTCTCTGCCTTGCGCTGGGATTCCTGCTTCTCCGTAACTTCGTAACAAGTTTTTGCATCTCAGAGCTCAGCTTCTCAGCGCTGTCCTCCAGACATCGATCAAAGGCTTGTTAGCACAGTAATGCTAAAGTTTACTGAAGTTTAAACAAAGTAAAGCTCGGTTTTTCTTAGTGGTCAGCTCATGTCATACTAAAGCCGGGATCGCTGTTCAAAACAGCATTAATTATTTGTTTCACGTCGTGGTTGCTGTGTCAAAATCCTTTAAATACCACATGGAGCTGAGAGGGAATCTTAGGGCCTGTGACAGAGCAGCTGGTCTGGACATGGGCTGATGCCCCGGTTGACAGGTTGTTGGATTAGAAAGAATATCAAAGGCAGCGAGCAAGATTAGGGATAAGTGAACATCTGACAGCAGTTTGCAGCAGGGGAGAACAGATGATAAACAATGGGAGCGGGGCGCGTGGGGGGGGAGAGGTGAGAAGGCCATGGGAAAAGTGTGGCGGCAATCACTGAAGCTCCAGGTTGCTGAGCCTCATGAATGGGACAGGAAATGGGATTTGCTGGGACAGATGTGCTGAGTGGTGATGAATACATTATAGGGAAATGAGGCTAAACTCCTGAAGGTGAGGGATGTGCTTTCTCTGAAAATACAGAATATGGGAAAAGAAGAATTTGCCCTCCTGGAGAAGTAATCATGGATACTTGAAAACTAATGCAGCAAGAGTAATGCTAGTGGTAATTTTGATTAAATGGTGATTCTGTAGTGTGACAAGCTCTAGGTTGTGTATTGCTGGCATCACAATGCTACAGCAATACTACATGCATAGTACTGCGAGTGTTTATTTTAAACCTAAAGTTGCCAAAATGATTGAGTAGCTCGAGCAATAGAACAGCCTGAACAGAAGCTCTGAGCGCATAACGCTCGGATGCTTATTCTGTATCTGGCATGCATTATATAGCACTCACATAACATATGTTTGATCCTGCCACCATTGAAGGAGATGTGCTGGGGATCTTGTGAGGTCCTTCCAGCCCTACGTTTTTGTAATTTTGTAAATTACTGCGTGCTTGTAGGAAATTATACATAACTGTTACTGATGCTCAGAATACTGCTTCTGTACTTTGTGAACTTCTTTGTTTTCAGGTCTCGCTGGATCTTTTTCCTATATTTATGATACAGTTATCTCAGAAAGCCAACAGAGACTTTCTGTGTGTTTACTGATGGGGCTCTGTGCCAGATCACAGACTTAGAATTTCTCCAGTGTTTTTTTGTTGTTGTTGTTTTGTTTTTGATTTTGATTTTTAAGCAAACCTCATTGAAAAAAGCATCTCACTTCAGTGGTTTCACAGTGTGTGACTTTAGCAGGAGCAGAGGTAAAAGGTGTGCTTGTTGATGTTCATCTCAGACATGAAAGAGATTATTTCATAATGTATTCTTATTCAGGAAAGAGAGTACGAGCTTGCCAAAATAAAGTAGAAACACAAATTGTGAGAGCCAGCAACTGTAAAACATAAAGCTCAGTGTTGTAAGGACAGGAGGTGACTTAGCTATAATGGCAGTGCCCACCATCTGCCTTCCTGACCTCAGATCTCTCCCACGTGCTGCCTCTGTCCTAAAGATGAGGATATATGTGTCTGGCCTCCTTCAGTCCCTGTTTGCTCATAAGCTATGTGTACTGTAACTGTAGCTTAATTTTTAAAAGAACAGGGTAACTGGAGTCTGGGATGAGTGGTTGTGTCCCAAAGCCTGACTTAATTAAAGTGGAAATGCCCCGTACAGCGTTTTGACCACAGTGGTGTCACTCGAGTGCAGCAACTGTGATATAAGTAAAGTGCTGAAGTTCTTGGGTCCAGAAGTTCCCCCAGATCAGTGATCAACAAAGGTTGTACTTCAAGTGGCCATAATAATCAAGAAATAAAATGTCGGTCTGCATGGCAAATCATAGATCAAAACAGCATGCTCTGCTGATTCTGGCTGGAATAAATGCTATCCTGATAGTTCTGTTTTCTATTAAACTCTAATTTCTACATTTGCATGGAACCATCAGCAGAGAACTTGGCCATTTGTTACAAGCAGTTCCCATTTATAAAGAGTGATTAAAGGTAATTTTCCATTGGCTTGCACAGTTCTTTGGTTTAAATCTCTTTATTTCTAAACTGTTCCAGCACCTCTGTCATTATGGAGCTTTCAGAAATACTGAGCTAAAACGCAGAACAGCATATAAATCACTAATCAATTCAGTTAATCACTGATTAATTCGGTTAATTGAATGTCAGTTGTATTTCCTTTTAAGCAGCAGGTCCATTTCTCTGTACCAGCGCTCCCTTCAGAATAGGTGAGAGTTTAGGAGATGTTTTGGAGTTGCTTCTTGAATCTTTCCGTGCGTTACTTCTTTCCCAATGGAAAGACGAGAAGGAGGTGGCTGCTGCTTTTGGAATCACGTTTCAGTGGAGTCTTTCACAATTGGAAGGTAAAAGTGAAATGAAGAAAACAGCAGAACCTGGAGCTGGTTGCATCTGTCACTTTGAACTGCGTTGGGGGGGGGTGGGGAGAAAGGAGAGGATGAAAAGCCCCGAGGATCTTTGTGAGGAGGGTCTGTGAGAAAGTCTTAGGAGAAAAATCTAAAGGTTGTTACTAAGCCTTGGCTTCTATTAGCCCCCTGCTGCTGTTCTTCATCAAGTTATTTTAATGGCTTTCAAAGCAAGTGAGTGGAAAATGGTTTCTCTGGAACTTTAAGGAGCCCGAACTGAAAACTGTCATTGCTTTATAAGTAAAACACATCAAAGATTGATGGAAGAATTGCTTGTTAAACACATTGAAGATTTTAATTAAAAAAATGGGAGATATCATAAAAGAGACATCAAATCGTCATAACTACCTAAAGGTGAAAGTTTAATGGCTTGTCATCTGCTCGGGAACCTCCGTTAAGTATCTCTTTCATAGCTTTTGTGACCCTCTGTGTGTGTGCCTGTGTGCAAAATTGCCATGGCTGGCTTTTTTAAGGGTTTTTTTTCCTTGTGTGGAGGAAAAGCACACAAGTATAAAGTTGCACGTGGCGGTTGCTGTGCTTTCTGGTTTTCATTTCCCCGTGTATAGGGATGTCTTTTGGTATTTTCGGTATCAAGTGCTTCAAATCCTTCTATCTTTCCAAGATAGTTATTTTTCTTCATGCTGTGGTATATAAAACATGTTGTATGTGTATGGAGTGTCATCATCAACGTTACTTGAGCGAGTCCGTGTGTTTTTCATGATGTACATCTTTTTAAATTAGGATTATTGACTATGCAATCAACTGCATAGATTTTAATAATGTTGTTATTTGAGTGATTCATTCCAATGATTTTAGCTGGTGTTTTAGTTAGCCATAGCCGTTTACTGTTATTTGCAAAGTTGAAATGTACGTAACACCGTGTTTTGCTGTCTAATGCTCTCAACTGTAAAGGGTCCCAGGCTCTGAAAGGCCAGGTGCTGAGAACCTTAGTATGTGCTTCTATAAACCTGTGAAAATCACCTTGTTGAATACAGCGGTGTATTTTTGCTCCTTATCAATATATTGATGAGGTCACGTCTCTGTTTGCATTGTTTCTACTTGATCCTTATTTAGGGCAAATGTAAAGCAGTTTGTCTGCCATCATCTTTACTTAGAAGGTAAGGGGATTGCAGCTGTAGCGATGTGGCCACCAGCTCATTTCTCCTGCAAGACTTGGGCTGCACTTTCAAATGGCATTTCATAGCAGCGCAGTGTGTACAGCACAGAACTCAATCAGTAACTCATCTGCTCTGTACCACTCCATGCAGCTTAAGAATAAGGTGAGAGCATTTGCCTTCCATTCACCGTAACCAGTCAGTAATCATTGGTACAGAACTGACTGCTATAGTACTTTTCGGGACAGTTCCTCCAGAAACCAGACTGTTTCCATAAAGTGGATCCTTGCTGAAGGTGGGTGGCTGACCTGTCAGCCCGCAGAACCCTGTTTCTTTTTATCTGCTTTATCTCATTGCTTTCTCTTTGATCTGTGTGGAGCTTCACTGCTCTCACATGAACCACCGGAACACATGAGCCTCCCTGGAGCGCTGTGATACCCTCCATAGAGAAGGATTAATCTGTAAAAGTAATAATACAGATGCTGAGATTTAAGTGTAAGGATTGTTAGGAGGTGGGGAGTAGAGGTTTAACCACCTCCTGAAAACAAGCAATCAGGGAAACTTCCTTACTTAATGGAAAAATGTTGGAATTCTTTTCTTTTTTTCTTTTTTTAATAGAAATAAATCAGAAGAACAGCAGATGAATGGCAGTTGGCATTGTGTCTTTCCTCCTCTCTGCCTGTAGCTTCTCCTCCAGCCCTTGTGACAGATCAGTGGGCTGATGAGCCGTGCCTAGCAGCTGGTTGTGCCTTGGGCAGGGGATTGCCACAGTGCTACGTTTTGTATGTTCTTTTAGTCCTAAGGATGCACCTTGCTGTTGCAGTGGCAGATTTGCAATTGTCTGCAGTGTTTGTGGAACCTAATTCTTCTTTCTCAGTCCAGCCCTGCTAAATCTGTGGAGCAAATCTGTGAACTTCATTCTTTGAGAGTTGAGTTACCCTGACGCTTTTGTGGGTAAGGACTTAGAGTTTGCAGTGTCTTGGTATTCTGTTGAATGAGCCAGCAGAAAGTATATTTATAAAGCTCGCAGTATTCAAATTACTGAGCAGATGTGGTAAAAAGTGCCCAGACCTTGTCTGTAAAAACACCTGCAATAAGTGGTAACCTTGAGTTCCAATGGGAATAGAGAGTGTCGGAGGCGTCCCTTCCTACCTCTGCTTCTCCATGGAGACACCACGGTGCTGCACCTGGCTTTGTTCCCAACTTTGTTGGAACTTAAGCTCTCCCGAGTGCTAACCTTGGTTAATCTTGTTAATGCTGGTTCTTTGTTGGCACGTACCAGATTGGTGTGTGATGCAAGGTGTACAGCTCATTGAGCTGTGTTGTTCCTGCACTGATTTGACTTCTGCAACAGAAATAATTTGGCCTTCGTAAGTTACAAATAAGTGGATTTCTGAATTACTTTTAAAAATCATACTTACGTGATATACATTATTGCTTTACAAATGCATTTGTAAAACTGAGTAACTTTGAAGTTATGTACAGTTAATTTTCTGCCTTTTTTAAAAAAACCTGATTTTAATGGTACAGCAGTCTAATATATACACAGCCTTCTTACCTTCAGGTGACAGTGTCAGTAGTTTTAATTTGGCTTTGAAATTGCAATGACATTTATCTCTTGTATGGGTTTTAGTGTAGCTTTATTAGCAGTCTGGAAATGCAGTAGTCCAGGGCTGCAGTAGCAGAGGGCTGGGTTCTTTTTCTGCTGGCTCTTTGTCAGCCAGAGAAGATTTTAATCAGATCATGTATAAGTTGCAGTAGAATTTGTTAGAATGACTAAAGAGGTAATGAGAAGTATTAGACAATTGATGGTGGTGGTTAATGTTTGGCTGAACTACCAGTGGTAACGTACGCTGTGGTTTTATAGGGTTGTCAGTGTTGTTTTCCTTGAGTGGCATAGCAGAATTAATGATGAAAGGACACTTTCCTTCCTCTTCTGGATGAGGGTCATGACCCAGGGTAGCAAAGGAGAAATTACACTTGTAGGCGTGGTGGTTGCCTTGGGACTGATGATTTTAAGATTCGTTTTCTCCCTGCACTGACTGCACTTGTGTTTGCTTCTCTCTGCGCTGTGCCTGCAGAGATGGGCTGAGAAGCCTAAATCCTGGCAGTCAGTGGTGTGAATGTCTCCTTCAGGGTCGGGTATTCTAAATTGGTTGTCCTCAGCAGTCTGGAATTCTTTGGGATTGCTCTTCCTGTAAGCAGTCAGGGGAATCGGGAGTTAAAGGAACGTGATGAGTGTGCTGTATGAGTAGAAGAAGGGGCTCAAGAATATCAAGTGAGATATCATACTATGTGGACTTGTGATGAATGCTGTGTACTGAATGTTACTCTGTTCTGAAATAGCAACCGCAGACATAACCAGCCCAGGTAGGTTATGTCAAGTGCAGACTGTGTTCCTCTGACTGTCACTGATTATCACTACTCTGATAGTAGATAGGCCCCTTATCTTGGTAACTGCGGCCAGAATGTCAGCTGCCAATGGACCAGAAGAGATGAAAACAGAGGCTTCCTGGAGATGTTTTCCATTTAAAACAAAGGTGTTTTTATTTTATATTTCTTTATAGTTAGTTGCATCTCAGGCAAGTTGAGCAGTTTGGAAAATGTACTAATTTATACAAATAAGGAAAAGTCTGGAAAAAGAAATGAAATACAGAGCACGTAGGAGTTCTCAGCAGCCCTGCGTTTGGGTGTTTCCCTGGCTGTGAGGCTCTGGGCTGGAGCCAGCAGCCGTGTCTCCTGTAGCACCACAGTCTGTAAGCACCTGACTGCTGGCAGTGATGAGCTGGGGGTTGTATGGCTGCGTGGTTTTCAGTAGGAGTGCTACTCTGAAACCAGAAAGAAGGCTTTTGGTGAAACTTAACATTCTCCTTTTGTGATTTAAGAAAAAAAGGGGGTTGGCGTGGGGTGTCATCTTGATTATTTTCCATTTTTAAACTGTCTAGTTAAAAATCTGAAGTATGCTGGTTTCCATTACACCAAATTAAGTTTGAAAAATTGAATCTGTGTTTCTTACCTCCAAAATTGTTTGGGGAATTTTATTTTTAATTTCCCTTAATGTTCAGTGGATGTGGGAGGTGTGCAGTAATCTCATCAAAGACCCAATTCCTTCTCCTCGGGGATGTGCTCTTAATGTTAGAAGCACATTTGCTTGTTCTGACACAGGATTGAGGCGATGAAGCATTACCAATTTCTGATCACGGTATACCCAGGACAGTTGTGTCAGCTGCTTCTAGCATCAGCTCCTCTTCTAAGATGTGTGTATTAATCCCACTGAACTTCATAAAGTCTTGCACGTCCATCATTATTTGCAGATCAAGACTGAAGAACTTCAGAAGGGTGAAAGGGTGGTCAGGCACTGGAATGGGCTGCCCAGGGAGGTAGTGGAGTCACCGACCCTGGAGGTGTTCAAGGAACATTTGGATGTTGTGTTGAGGGATATGGTTTAGCGAGAA
Organism: Pavo muticus; assembly: GCA_016647715.1. NCBI lineage: Eukaryota > Metazoa > Chordata > Aves > Galliformes > Phasianidae > Pavo > Pavo muticus. Next base: position 3,674,531 of record JACDJE010000028.1, on the reverse strand, counting down.
CCATTGGTGATAGGTGGATGGTTGGACTGGATGATCTTATAGGTCTTTTCCAACCTTAGTGATTCTGTGATTCAGAGACACAGCAATGGTTATGCTGGTCCCACATGGCACGTACGTTGGTGCAATGGCAGCAAGCCTGGCAACGGAGAAGCTTTTTTTGTCTAGGTCCTTTATCCATCTTCCATCCGTAGTGTGGCTCAATGTGTGGCTGGAGGAGTATTTGTGCTGTTTGCAGGGCAGGAGGCCATGCAGGAAGTGGGGAAAGGGAGGGTGGTCCTATTTTGATGGAAGTGCTGACCTGGGTCAGACTGGGCAGAAGAAATGGTGGTGGCTGACCTTTCCTGAGCTTTTCCTTTTGTCTCTTCCATGGCAAATTTGCAAAAATAAATAAACAAAATCAGAAAACTGCTGCTTTAAAAACAACAACAACACAACAACTAGGTAGAACAAAGGGAAAAGGTGGTAAAGATGCTAGGTGAATTTGTTTGCTGTGGATCCAATGGGCTGTAGGAATTTGGGTAAAAGAGCACTGGAATATTAGTTTACAGCTTGTTTCTGAAACCTGCCTATTAGCAGTTGGTTCTTTACAACAGAATTCATTGGAATCAACTTGATATCAGAAAAACCCCATCTGCATCTCAAGTTACAACATTACCAGCTCCGTATGTAATTTAAAATGATGTTAGTGACCATTGTGCAGATCACGTTTCTTCATGCAAGCACCATATCCTTACTCTTTGTAGTACAGATTTCAATATGCTACGACATACTTGACTTTGAATAAAGCACGTATAACATATATATGTGATCTCTCTTAACAGTAATGTGTTTTAAAAGCATAAGAAAACAAGGACAGAAAGGGGGTTTGACTAATGTATTCATCTATGCTTAATTCTCGTGTTTTATAAATTTCATTCAAAGGTAAGTGATCTTACTGATAGCTGAATGCCAAACTAAAGTGCAGCAATTCCACTGTTGAAAAGTACACACAGAAAACAAACTGTGACCTGAAAAGTAAACTTCCAGAGGATTATAGGAGAAGGTTTACTTACACATCAGGTATCTTAGTTGTAATTGTTCTGGCATTTGATGTACATAAAACGAACAAAGTAGCTTGGCCCAGTATTGCATTAACAGTTGAATAAATTAGTGTGTTCTCCATTGTTTATTTTACCTCCTAAAGTGTGAAGAAATTGCACCTTTGAACAGCAAACTCTACTGCCATAACCATCTGTTTGCAGTTTCATTACAAACTCCTACCAGAATAACCCTCACTTTGAAGAGAAAATTGATATGGGTTGTAAAAATTGTAGTCTATGACCTTAGGTTTCACGTCTCTTTAGGTAGCCCTGGTGTGGTCTCTGCTGGTGTCTATTAATGTTTCTTCAAGGAACTTTGTCTTCCAGCTAATTTCAGATAAGAAGTCAAGTCCATGCCTCAAAGAATTTGCTGTTGCACAGAGCTGAGCACCTCAAGATCCTCATACAAGAAATGAGCGCAGCGGTGACCACAGCAGCCTTGCCCTGCTCTGCCCTGCCCAGAAGTGCTGTGTCAGCTGGTGCCGGCACAGAGCTCTGCAGTGAGTAGGGTGATTTGTCCCTATGAATTTTGCTAGTCTTAGTCTTACCTACAGACTTGTTAATGCAGTCAGTCAGAGCCAATTAGCAGCAGTATTTTTGTACTTTAGGTACAGTGTTTATTTTTCATGTATTTGAAAAGTCATCCGTTTGTGTATTTTTGCATGCACGTTTCACAAAGGCACAAATGACTAAAACAGTCCTTTCTAACTGAAACATTGGAATGCTGGTAAGTTAAAAACTCCAAAATACCATTATTAGTAATCATGATGCTTTTAAAATAAACATTCAGAATAGCTTAGGAATGAAATCTTAAAGCCTTTGTTTAAAAAACAAACACTCCCCCCACCCCCCTTTCCTCTTGAGCTTAAACAGTGGCTTGTTTAAAAAACAGTAAAATTCCATAACACTTAAACTCTTTTGAAGTAGTTCTTCAACATCAGCAAGTAATTCTGCAAATTGCTTTTGAAGATGAGGCTTCATTTACTCCAGCATGTGCAGTCTGATGGAGTGGATTAGTGGGTGTGAACTGAAATAGTAATTTAGGCTTTTTTTTGTGTGCGTGTGTCTTTCTCTCCAGCAGTTCTTATCAGATACATCTCTATATTCCTGCAGTAATTTTGAAGAGGCCAAGACTGTTCTGTTTAATAGTCATTGGTGAAAACTTGGTGTGTGTATAATGGCATTTACATTCATATCAGTTGCTAAAATGCATTTTTTCGTTGTTTTTTGTTGTGGAGCCCATTTTTTAGATCACGATCCGTACTTGCAGCATGGTTGCACAATTGTGAGGGGGGGGAGGGGTAGGGAAGAGATGTGCAACTGGGGTAGAAGAAGAGGCAGTCTGAGTTTAGATTGACTTTACAGAGTTAAGAAACTGTACCCTCAGATTGACTTTAATAGAAACAATTCACATTTAAATGAATAGTTACGTGATGTGATAGCCAGGCATAAGACAGTTTGCTAATACTGATGCATACCTTCAGTAGGAAAAGAAAGAGGGCCAGGCATTTAACTAATGAAGATCAGAATGATTTTATTGATAACTTTTTTTTTTTAAGTTGTATGTTTTTATGCCAGCTGAAAATGCTCCTTTTCTTCTTGAAATGTATGTAATATTTTTATAAGCTCTGTCAGTATTTGCCCCGAGAGGCTGTGGATGCCCCTTCCATGGAGGCGTTCAAGGCCAGGCTGGATGGGGCTGTGAGCAACCTGCTCTAGAGGGAGGTGTCCCTGCCTGTAGCAGGGGGTTGGACTACATGATCTTAAAGGTCCTTTCCAGCCCAAACCATTCTGTGATTCTGTAAAAAGATGACAGCTGTCTCCCTGCTTCTCACAAATCAAACCTTTGAAGTAGACAAGAAAAAAAACCCTGCCACTGTAATAAGCCATTACTTCCAACAGATTTTATATGCAAAATAGTTTGATCAAGATGTTTTATTAACATGAAAACGTTGAATATGAATTATCTGTGAATTTCTGACTGTTTGTTTTCACCATTTCTTTGTTAATGAGTACAGTATTTCAGTACATCACAACAGCTCCCTACCTCCTATAAACAAAAAAAGGCAGATGTTAAGCACCCCCTAATTTACTAATCTAACAAAAATACTTGACAGGAAGCAACAAAACTTCTAAAGCACGTGGAGCAGCTATTTTATTTTATTCTTATTTGGAAAAGTGCGCGAGTCCAAACCTGTTTCAGCTGTCTTTTCCCATATAATTTCTGTTCTCCAAATAGGTTTTGCAGTATCATGTTGATGATTAATGCCTTATTTCTTTAAAACAGCCCCAAACTCTGGGGCACGGGGATTTTCTGGCATCAAAGCTAATGTGTTTGTTTATTTGTTTAGATAGCTTTTCTGTGCTTGGCACAGTTGAAAATACTGTGCAAGACAGTGCAAGGTAATTTGATCACTCATTGATTGGGAGGTGAAAATGTAAAGTATTCAATCTTCAGTTTGGCCCAGAAGTATGTCTGATGTGGGCACATTGCTATTAACACTGGAAACGTAATGCATTCATTATCTATAGCAAAGAATTACAGCATTAATAATTCAGCTAACAAGAAATGGTCTATACCAGGTTGTAAATCCTGATACATTTCCACTGAATATTACTACAGGTGTGACATCAGATTCCATTAAGCTGAAATAAGAAATGTAACGAGGAAATGGATGTGGCTCTGGGCAGCCTGGTCTGGTGGTTGGTGATCCTGCACATAGCAGGGGGTTGAAACTAGATGGTCATTGTGGTCCTTTTCAACCCAGGACATTCTATGATTCTGTGAAATTTCAACTGACAGGAGCACTTCTGTACTGAGGGAAGAAAGGAAGGGAAAGGTTCGTGTACAGAAGGCAAAGGCCTTAGGTTGTAGCATCCAGGGTCTCCTGTCTTGCTAGGTTTATAGCAGGGGAAGTCCACTTTGTGTACTCTAAGAGCTATGACTGATAGAGAAGCAACAGTTGATGCACATCTTTAGGGCATAATTTACTATTATAGGAACATATATTTTATAAACCAGGGAGTACTGAATTACTGAGTTACTGTTATTATAGATGTACCTCTTGGCAGATTTTATTGATCGTAAAAAGGTGAATTTGAATGAAAAGCATTAAGCTAAGACCACTTAAGAAAATAAAGTAGCGAGAGGCTGCAGGAACTGCCTGAGCTGGTGCAGATTTTTGTCTGTCTTCCGGAATCAGTTCCTTGGTTCCCAAGGCTGGCATTTAATGTGGATTAACCTGAAAAGACCCAGCTAATAAAGTGATGAGTTTGGCATTCTCTTGCCAGGCTGTTCTGGGCAACAGGTAGATTCCTCAACAAGGACATATGTAGTGAATTTCCACATAGATAGAGGCAACATTCTGCACACTGGTCCCAATATACTGGTATATCACTGATATAATAAATTTATAGAAGATTGGTTGGATTCCAGGGGTTGGATTTGATGATCCTCATAGGTCTCATCCAGCTCAGTATATTCTGTGATTCTAGTTGAATATGGAAAGTGTGCAATAGAAAATAATCTTGCATTTAATGAGAAAAATACACTCATACTTCTGAGAGTATTTCTCTGAGAAGACAGCAAAATCAGATTATTCCTGTAGGGAGTTTTACTGCTTTGTGACGTGTCAATGATTAAACAGGGACTGCACACTTGCTTGGCACTGCTGGCTCTGGTTAAAGACCATTATTTGCCAACTAATTTTCTTATCTGTTTTTCTTTACCTACGGAGTAACTTTTATTGCTTAAAGCATGGTCATAACCCTTGGATTAAGGACATTAGCTGTTCTTGTGTCTTAGAGCTGTGAAAATGGAGTAGCAGAGTTATTTTTATGTTATAATTGTATCAACTTCAGGAGTTTCATTTTTTTTCACAGACGTGGAACATTCATTTCTTGGGTAACCGCTTTAAACCCGGTCCAGCTGGTAGAAGCTAAGGGATCATCGCTGTTTGTCATCTTACTCCTCATAGCATCTCCATGTAGCTTATCTACACCATGTATACTGTGTATCTGTCTTTCTTCCTTAACTGTCTCTGTTTGTTTACACCTACTTTGTCTGGGCTCTAACTGAACTGTAAGATCATTCAACAGGAACTGTTCCCATTACCTATTTTTAATGCCTATCACAATAGGTCGCCAAATGTTCCTCCTGTAATGGAAACAATAAGAAGTTAATCATTGTCAAGGACAGATTTTTTTTTTCTCTCTTTTTAATGGCATATGTGAAGTTTGCTTATTTTGGGCACAAATCTGCTGTGTTTTAAGTGATCTGCTTGCTTAGACTGCTATGAGTTTCCTTAAAAGTCTAATGTAAGGAGGTCTAATAAGGTATTGGCCCTTTACTGAGGTGACTTTGGTGATACTGTGCAGTTCTTGGAAACTTTGTCCAAGCAGCAGCTTTCCCTGGATAAACATAGGAGATGCTCCTGGCCAACATTTTCAATTCAGTAGCTGTTTAAATTGTCAAACGCTTTAAAGAAGCAAATAAAAGAGGAGCTTTAAGTAAGGCCTAGGCAAACACATTTTCTGCTCCAGTCACACGTTGTCTGTGCAGAGTTCATTACAGGAAGGTTGGCTGTCATTTAGATAGGCGCAATCCTAACATCAATTTCTTTATTTTTTTTAAGTGGTGTAGCCTCCCTACGGGGGCACTGCAGGAAATGTGGTACTGTAAACCTGCATGGTGAGCAATTGTTTCCTACTGTTAAAGAAAATTTAAAGAGATTTTTGGAGTGTTCTTGCACCTCTTATAGTGACATGTTTTCAGTTTACTCTTAGGAATAGAACTTCCATAAAAGCGGGACCAGGAAGCATAAACCTTAAGTTAGAATGTTTTAAAACCTGCGTGTAATGCAGTTTGCATCTGGGTGTTTCAGAAACTATCAGTTAATCATTTTGTACACAGAGCAAGGAAGGCAGACTGCTGGCCTTACGCTGCTTCCTTGAGCGGAGCCAGTTCAGCACCCAGGTAGGCCTTGGCCCTTCTCTTCAGGAAGCCAGCTGTGACAGAGTGCTTCTCTGTTGTGGGAACCAGTGAACAGATGTTTCATATCCACCATCTTCATATCATTTGTAATTTTGAAGACCTCTGCTTTGTCAAGAGATCCCATTCTTTGACGGGAGCACAGTGATCCTTGGGAAAGATCCATCATCTGTCTCTCGTGGGAGGAGCGCACCCTCATACCATGAGATCAGAGACAGTGAATGTTTCATCATTTGCTACCATAGTGTAGCATGTCTTTATTCTACTCTTTCTTGGCTAGGCTGGGCTAAGTCTTCATTGAATTCCTTTAGTAAGCAAAAGTGATCCTCTGTGTTTGGTAGCCTGACAATGTGACAGTGTGACATTATATGACATAAAGTAGTGGAGAAAGGCAGAGGACGGCTATATCCCTGGTGCAGTGAGTCTCCAGGCATTTTAGCCAGACAGTCTAGGTGGGTAAAAGAATGGTATTCTGATCAGAGGCTGTAGTCAAGTCCAACTTGTCTGTCACAGATGGTGTGAACAGGCTCCTGTCTGTAAGTATGGCAGTGAGCAGGTGCAGGAAGGGTCTTCGTTTCCTGGAGAATGTGGAGATCAGGTATGGGTGGCATCGTAAACAGCTCTCTGCTGATAGGGGTCACATCTGCTGAACTTAAATCTACTGTCAACACTTAACCAAGTAGAGAGTGCTTTCCAGCGCATGGTTGTCCTGCAATCACTTGAGCCAAAAGGATCAAGTTCTCCATATGTTGACTGGGAAGCTTGTAGTATAGTGTTGTGATTCTAAGTTGTCAATGGCATTATCAAGTCAAACTTGTGACAAACTATTGTGCATGCAAGTAGAATAGAAATTGCTATTCCTGCTTGCTTTTCTGGGTTGGAAAAGGAGAGAGGGACTGTGTTTAATTTGGCTGTTTTGTGAAGGGATTGTCTTATGACATCTTTCAACTACCTTTTGTCAAAGGTCAGAAAGAGTGTCCTGGGGAAGCACTGTGGTATGCCTTCTCTATCCTTAAACTTTCCTTTCACTGTCAAAGGTGGTACATCAGGCAAGATGGACATCTCATCTGACCTCATCTGGCTTTCTTATGCGACTTGTTCTTATGTAAGTAAGCTGGCTTCTGAGTAACCTGAAACGAAGTTGTCTCATAAGCTACCTCTCCTGGAATACAGCTGCATTCATTTACACATACTGTATGCAGTAGTTCAGCATTGCAGCATCCCAGAACCTGATCGCTGAGCACAGAACTAGAGCGTGATCGCTTTATGATTAAAGATTTACCAAATCAACTATGTGTTACACAGTGCTGTTGAGAGTATCAAAACTGCCATTCCGAACAGATAAAAACTAATACAGACTACTGTTGATATGCCTATAAAATGTGAAAGGATGCATTTCCCATTTGAAGGATAACAACAAAATCTGTTTTAAATGTAAAGTACTAAGTGTCAATGTTAAGATCTCACAGGGATCTATTATGCTTAGTTCTCACACTTCATTGAGAGATACTTTGATTGTTCCGTAGCAGACATTGGAGAATGGACTACTTACAATAATACAAATGTATTAAAATGAACAACATTAAGTGTTTGAGAGACTTCACATTTCACAAAGACACTGCTGTTTCCTGAGAGTATGTTGATCACTTGCATCTTTTAATTCTTTGCAGTTATTGGGATGATGAGAGAGTGCTGTCAAAGGCAGAAGACAGGATATGAAGAATGGGGCAGTTTAATTTAACAAACAGTCATGGCCACCCAGGTTTTGAAGGCATGAATTTTGATCAGTTCTGCAAATAAAACTTTTGTCTTACAGCTAAGATAGAGATATTACATACAGCTTCACATAGGTGGTTAGAAACTGGTTAGAATTAATGTTCTGTAAAGTATGTAAAGCAGCATAAGAATCATTGGTAACTGTTTACATGCTATTAATAATTAGCAACCTTCATACTCGTCTGTTAGGAATGAACCACACATTGGGTACAGTAGGAACTCAACTCCATACGGTTGGGTTCAGATTACATTTGACTTGGACAGTAGGGCATGACTGGTGCTCATTTGAGTTTCTGCCATTGTAAACAATGAGATGTTGGAATGTTTAATTTGTTTATTGATTTCTTTATTTGGACAGGTGCAGGTTGATCATATAAAATTTTTTTTTATTCAAATATAGGCAGACAAGAGCTTAATAACATTGTCCAGTCAGAGTGTATCATCATAACCAGCTTCTTGAATGGGCCTTAATTTAGCCTATGGCTTGTTTTGAATTTGAGTCTTTAACTAACAAATTATATTCTTGTGAAAGCTCTTTATGTGCTGTCCAGCCACTTAGAAAGTAGAAGAAAAAGAGCTATCTTGTATGATTCTGATTCATTTCTGGTTTTACATACTAAGTTTCTTTTACTTTTTTTGTTAAAAATTGCATGCACATCTATGAGGTAGATTCTGCTAATGTTAATGGGGCTCTCCTGTGAGAAGAGGGTATTCAGATCTCATGGATCCCATCTGGTTAAGGCTCATTCTCCAGGGTTTAATTTTCTTCAGCTGTATGAAACCCTTCCTTAAGGACTCCAAAGCAATCAGATTCTATAATAAATGATGGGAAGAGGAAAAAGCCAGGAGGATTGTTGCTGGGATCATACTGTAGGAAGTAATATCACAGAGCTAAGAGCATAAATTAATCTAGGATAGCCTTGATGTAGGCATGTCTGATTTCTCCATCAGCTGGACACCCGTATTTTTGTCAGGGGAGGGAGAAACTACAGCAGGAGAATGGATGGGTGTGTGTCTCACCTTTGGTGGCAGCAGGAGGCTGAAGCTGCTGAACTGATATGAAGGTACATACAGAAGGTGTTATCTCTAGTTCACAGTTTCTCAAATCACTTACGTCAAACAGCAAATTGCACTGCAGTCTGCAAGCAAGAAAAAATACCATGCATTCATTCGTCCTACACGTAGAAATAAATCTCCAAGAGGATTGAGCAGAACTTATGCATGTAATGCCTTAAATTATCTTATCACGCAGCACTGACCTGTGCTTTTAAGTTGCAAATATGTGTTGTGTCATAGTCTTTTCAAAGTTGTTTTTCTGTCTGTCAGCAGGTGGAACAGATTGGATATACTCAGTTTGATGGCCAAGGGTTTTGGTATTTCAGTTCACACTGGGAATTTGCTGTCCTTATTTCTCTTTCAACATTGTTGCATTTAAGCAATGACATGGCTTCTTTTCTGATGCATACATTTGGTTCCTGTCAGTGCTACAGAAGTTATGCACAGGCATTGATGGAAGAGTAGACTAGAGTTTCTCTTGAGGTGGACAACTGTTTATAATTAGAGCTGTGGGAATGAAGGAAAACCCAGCTAGCAACCAAACCATCACTCCTCCAAAAAGCTTGGTAAACTCATAAAGCTCAGGAGCTTAATCTCTGAACCAGAGTGCTTGTTATCTAATCCCCACCAGCTGTTGTGTACTTGGTAGTCATGACATCTGTAATAGAGCTGAAGAGCCTTTCTATATTGGTTGGCACCTTTACCAACCAACTGAACTTGTTTCTTCTTTCACTGCTTGCATTTACCTGCTTTAAGTCATTAACCAGTTGCTTAGGGTTTGATCATCTGTTTAAGTATACGTTATGACAGAGAGCTTGTGCTGCTCTTCATGTGAAGCATATTTTAGGTTTGTATGTCTTCAGCTTGCCTGGATTTTGCTTTGCTCATACAAAAAAGGTATCAACTGAATGAATTTCCTCGAGTCCCATTCTGATTCCGTAATACAGACTTAAAGCTGTCTTAGGAGGGAAGTCTTTTGAGTTGTACAGCTAAAAAATATTGCCATGTGTCTAATAGACTTAAAATAGGTACCAAATTATATACATGTCTCTGCTAACTAGTATGTATGGACTGATGCATGCTGTTACAGAACATCATAGAGTATGTGTGCAGGTAAGTGTGTACATGGTCACTGTGGAAAAGTGATTGCTTTCAGGAGTTGCTTTCAGCTGTGCTGTGGTAGGTGTCATTCATTTTAAGGCAGCAGAAGACAAGATGACTTGCAAGTGGTAAACAGTGGCATGGATGCTACCCAAGAATCACTTTTTGTAGGTCAGAGAAATAACTCTGCAAACATGTTCAATGGTTGCATCAAAGGAAAAAACAGGGTTTGGTTTGGTTTGGTTTGGTTTTGTCAGTATATGTCATAACACTGGAAAGCAGAACCCGAAGTATGAAACATCAGGTGGGCTTCAACCTTCTTAGCCTGGATCCCAAATTAGTTCAGCTGGTGGTCAATGCTGAGCTGTCCTGAAAAGATAAACTATGCTTCTGCACAGGTACCATGGGAGAACTTAGATCTATGGGTTATTTTACTGGTTAAACTTAGCTGCATGTAGCTTCCTGGTACACAGTGATTAAACTGGGGGTTTGAGTTGACACTGTGGCCAGAGTTGGGCCCAAGGACTGTGTTGTACATTAGCAGTCAGCATAGCATTGTGGATTTAAGGTTTGGAATGCCCTGCAATAGTTCCCAGCATCTGTAATACTTACTGTCAAAATCCAGAATAATGATCTCATCATAAAATCAGCTCTACCAAGGTTTTAAAAACGTACCTGTGAATTTTTGCTCAGTTGTAATCAGTTTTCACTTGGAATTAACTTTACTGACACATTTATTATTTTTTTTCCCCAGAATGGCACTAAGAAGTTTTGGGACTTTATGAGGACACATGACAGGTAACAGATGGGGTAACATTACTTCCTTTTGTCTTTCAGTTGTATTTCATGCTATGTTCTTCCAATGGTCGAATCTTAATGTTTTGAATATCCCGTTTTTCCTCCACCTTCCTCTTCAGTTCTCACTTCTTGTGTAATGCAGATGCTTCTCCATTGCTTTAAACAGAATCAACAGAAATGTTCAAATCTTCTCATGGTTTATGTCTTTCAGTATGATTTATCTGTGCCTGGCTTGTCAGGTATTAGAGTTTTCATACGTGTTGTATTGCACGTGATGTAACGATGGGATGGAAGATGGAATTAAAAGCTTGAATTGTATGACATTCTCTTCCTTGAGTGTGAAAATATTGCCTGAGGGAAGGACTCTGCTCTCATACACTTATGTGTATACGTATGCATGGTGTACATATATACACAGTTGTGTTATTCATGAAGATATGATATAGACTCATGATACAGACTCGAGTAGATGAGCATATTCCCTCACCTGTGAAAATACAAGCCCACGCATTGTACTAATGTAAAGGCTGTTAAAAAACAGTCTTAAGTTGTGGTCATAGTGTTTGATTTTGTCACTGGCAATAACTTGGAATGAGACATAGATTCTGTTTCGTGTTTAATCGTATCTTAGTACTGTGCTAACAGTTTTTTTTCACTGTCTGCATCACTGCCATACAGCGATGTTTCAAGCAAAGCACAGTAGCTTTGCAAATATTTCAGACTTTTCAGATCATTCATTCTGTACAACAAAATGCTCTTCTAAGCACACGGAAAGAAATGGATGGCCTCTGGCTTTCTTCTGTCTTTCCAATTTTATTTCTCCTATTAAGAAAGAAAGGTAATTAACTCCTGACTTTAAAGATCAGTTCATGCAAAATAATAACAAATAGAGTATATATGAGAGAGACTCAGTCTCAAACTTATTTAATAATAAAATGTTTGACTTTTTACGTTGTATAAATATATGATCTAGTCACTGAAAATTCAAGTGTTGGAAAATAGAAAAATAAAAAGCAAAAGTAACAGCTTTTTCCTGGAGGAAGCCCTTGTGAGTTTATTCATGTAAAAATGTGGCTACTTATGGCAGAAGTAGCTGAAACAATCAGAGTCATCTTGAGGGATGTATTCTTTTGTATGAGGTAAGTAAGATCATTTGTATTTTCTGAAATATTTCTGTCAGAACCCTCTCAATCCTTACAGTGAACATATTTTGTGTGTAGGTTCTTGAGATGGATATTTGCATCACTTTGGTGATAGTGACACTTTCTGTCAGTGCAAAGATTATGAACATAAGGCTTCCAGGATGTCTATGAAAATATTAAATTGATGAAAATTTAAAAAAGCCTGTTCTACTTGAGGTTAAGAACAGAAAAAAGAGTGATGTTTCATTACTGAACTTTACGCTTGCTTTTGGAATTTGCCTGGAAGACTGTTCTGTCTTTGCACTTCGTCTATCCATATGGGCATGTGCTGGGATTTATGATCACAGATACAAAGGCTGAAATGATAATTGATTGCTGGAAATTTAATATATGCCTTGTACTTTCAAGCAAGTGAATCCAGCTTCAAGTCACAGTGCTAAGAAGGGCATGGCTTCCAGAAAAACAATTTGTCATTACTTTTGTTTTAACTTAGCACTGCGTGATAATGTGCGAGCATATGCAACTAACTGAGCGGGGTAAATATTAAAGGGTTGTTTTTCCATGAACTTGTTGAGAACGGTATTTCTGAAGGACTTTTGTGAACATTTTTAAAATAGTTGAGTACATAACTGTATAAAAAGGCTGCAGACACATGTCATGCCAGTCATCTCTGGCCACATAACATTTGTTAGCTTCAGATGTACAACAGCTGCCATCCAAACTTATTAGCGATCGCTGTTGAACTGCAGAATGCCTAATGCTCTTTCACAAGTAAATTCATGGCAACTTCTGACATCAAAGGTAAAAATGTGAACTTTTTGCATTGGAAATCCACGCTTTTACATAATCTCTGTGAATGGAAAGTCAATTATTATCAAATGATTAGTCAAGAGTTCCTTGTCAGGTTTTGATAAGCTATGTTTTACTGTATCTTTGTAAGATGGCTGTGATGTTAGTTGTAAGGAAAAGTCATTTCCATATGCTGAAGTGTGTAGGGGAATATATACTTAGAGGGCCTTTACAGGTTTAAGGGTCTTAATGAAGGATAAGGTATTGAAGAAGAGGAGGAGTTTCCATGACACACGTGCTGTTGATCATGATCTCCCAGTGCATAAAGTTAGGAAATGATGGTCTCATTCAGGAAGACTGTGGGAGTTTCCCATTTTTAAGATACCTTTTTCAAAAGTACTTTTTTTTGTTCTGAAAATGCTGTAATACCATTAAATGCTCCATTAAAAAAAAAAAAAAAAAGCCTGTTTATCTAAATTGAACTACAGATTGGAATGCCAGATCTGCAAAATATACATACAAGGGCATTATGAATTTACGTACAATTGATACGTGCTGTATGACAGTAAACTGAGAGCTTGAGCTCTGGGCTCCTCTGGGACCTCAGTGTTTTTTCTTGTTTTGGATGAGGTCAGCGTAAGCCAATATTCAGTAGATTTTTATCAGAATTTATATTTGATACAGGAAAATGTTTAGCAAGAGAGTTGAAGTTATTTCCGTATAAATCTATCCTTTCCAACTGTTCAGATGGACAGCTGATTAAATTTAACAGAGGGGAAAACATGAGGACTGCAGCAGTCATTTCACTTGCCTTAGGTGTGAGTCACCTATTTTAGAATCTTAAACACATATCAGGAGGGCTGAACACGGTATCATTTGTGCAGACACAAGCTGGTGTAACGCCAGTGCAAGCTGAAATGGTACATTTTTAGTTGATTTTCCTTTTTTTTCCCCCTTCTTTCTTAGTTACTGCAGAATTTGAGCCCATAGTGCTTTATTTAGTTTGTAAGTTATGCTGAGCAATTTATGCTTACTCTCAATCCCACTACACTATTCAAAGAGTTGGGTTGTTTTTTTCCCCCCAAAATTATTACTGGTCACACAATCAACTGTTACCAAGGCAGACTTTCAAAAACGATATTGTTAAAAGCTAAGTTGCATCATGGGAGGTTCAGGTTGGATATTAGGAAGGCTTTCCTCCCAGAAGCGGTCTGTCACTGGCACAGCTGCCCAGGGAGGTGGTGTGGTCGCCATCCCTGGAGGTGTTCCAGAGCTGTGGAGATGTGGCACTGAGGGACGTGGGCAGTGGGCATGGTGCGGTGTGTTGGCACTTGGGCTGGATGATCTTCTCCAGCCTTAATGATTCTATGGTTCTATGAAAAGTCAGTTGAGTATTGCTCAACCAGACCTAGCTCTGAAGTCAGCTCTAGGATGAGGAGATTGGCTCAGGTGATCCCCAAAAGTCTCTTAGGACCTGAAAATTTCTATGATTTTTTTATAAGTAAATTAAATATACTTAATAAATGCTACAGTTCTCATCTGATGACTGTCAAAAAACTGTAAACTTGTCAAGAAATCTTATCAACTCAAAAGCCACTATTCAGCCTGTAAATAATGCATTTATTATAGTTCTGGTCCCATGGACCTGCATTTCAGTTCATGTTTCTTTGACACATACATACAAACAGTACATTTCCTCCAAATACTCAACTGATTTATTTCCACATTATTAAACGCATCTTTTATGAGTGCAAGAGATGAAAACCTAAATGCAGGGTGCTTCTTACACTTGGGTCTTTGAGTACTTAGCACTAACTAAGTACTAGTTGGTGTTGGTGGTCTTTAGGGGGGAGAGTTGGTTTTTTTTTTTTAAGATCACAGCTATTCGAAACAGATCTCTTGATTGGGAGAACATTTTACTTCTGCACATTTAAGTGATACTCTGTTAGGAACAGAAATAGACCAAGTATTACAAAATAATCATCGATGTCTGTAACAAAAATCTTGTCTCTAAAACCAGACTCGCTCTCTGGTTATATTCCCCCGCATCCTAATTTTGCTATATTTAGTACAGTAAGAGCCTGAAATGTAATACTTCAGTTTTACATTCATCTACTCTATAAAGCAATAGACTTGGTTCGTTTCAGGTTTCAGCAGCTCCCCTTAAACGGATTCAAGGCTTTTAAAAGACACAATTTGGGAACAGATGAAGGTCAGTGCGGAGTCATGTGCTTGCTTTTGTGCTTGGAGTAGTAATGTTCAAGAGCAGGAAACTTTTTGTAATTGACAAGTAGAAGAACACCTTTCAGATTGGATATAAAGCAAAATTATGGCTACTTCTCTATGTAGAACTATCAAAATGTCGCTCTAAAGTACACTGCATTTAAAAGGAAAAAGAAAATTGGGGAGATTGAACTGCATTGTTAGGCGAGTTCCTCCTGACCCTGACAATGTCACGTGACAAGGAAAATGCACTGGGACCCAAAAGCTTACAACAAAGGTCTGATGCACATGCACAGTTATACTTTGGTTTAGACTGCAGAAACATGTCACAGTGCCATAGGAGTGGTTCCTGACTTAAAAATTCTGAATGGAAAAAAACTTTGCCTTTTCTTTCTCATCTCTCTAAAAGGGGGGGGAAATAATATTGCTGCCTTATGAGATTGGCTTCTTTGAAGGTAAGAGATCAATTCATTTCTCATTTAAAGCAACTTCATTCTTATTTGAAGTGTTTGCTCAGTGAGGAGGGTGCAGGCCGTATGTACTGCAGAGACAGCTGACAAGTAGAGCTTCCCATCAGTTTGCAGGTTAAAGGGAACAGAGGAAATCTGTGTGGTCTCCCGCAGGTTCTTGAGACCCACAGAACGCCTGGCAGTGCAGCGTGGGAGGAGAAAGGTGCTTTTGGGGTGGGTACCCACAGCCCCACTGCCCACCCCATGGCCGCAGCCCGGGTCGCTGGAGCCAGAGGCAGCCGGCTGCTATTCCAGCCCGGCGGCTGCAGCAGCAGTGCTGGAGATATGGTGGAAGTCATGTGCCCCGAGCATGTCATAGGAGTAGATTAAATTCCTTCTCCTGTTTCATATGCCGGATCGGTTGGGCTTTATGGAAATTTAATCCCGCATGTATTTTTTTGGTTTATGTCCTGGTGTATTATAAGATGCCGTGAAATTTAACTCAGATGCTTCCTTTGCACAAGGATTATCACAGGAGCTTTAGAATGTGTAAAATACAGCTTTTTAGCATCTTTACAGCTTAAGAAAAAATTACTCTTTCTTGGGTGGCATGTGGCTCTTGTGCGCAGTGATACGTTCTTGTGCTGTAAACCTCCTCTGTCATTGTGACATCTCCAGGGTGTCAGTGCTGTGGAGTTCTCATCATTATCCTCAAAGACAGTAGAGGAGATAATATAACAGATGTAGTTCAGCAAACAACAGAAATGGTGAAAAGTTTAGGGAAATAATAGCTGAGAGAAAAAGTAATGATGGCTGGGCATGTTGGTGCAGAGGATGATGCAACTGGAGAGAAGAACTACTGCTTCTCAGGAAAATGGAAAGGAATGTTAGAAAGCGGACCAGAACCATTTCATTTCAGCAGTAACCAATGACAGAACAAGAAAGAATGGCATTGTACAGAAAATATTTCAGAACTGAAATGCTACGAAACTTTTTTTTTTTGTAACAGTACACATTAATAAAATCTGGGAAGGCACGTTCTGTAATCCCTGTCACTGGAAGTGCTCGGCTCTAGACCTGGTATCTGTTTATCAAGGATGCTATCAGGATAATGGTATGGTGAGGCAAAAGTAAATGCATTTCATGCTGTAAAGTTATCAGAGAAAAACACAAAATCAGAAGCCAGATTTTCAAGTTCTGATTTCCCCTTTTTAAGCATCTGCCATTAAATCAGCATCTAGCTTATAAACTCTACCAAATAGGGTAAAATGGGGATAAAATACTTATTCGGGGCATTGATTCATTGGAAAATTACATGAGTAAGTAAAAACACTTAAATGTAAGCACACACACAAGAGATTTGGTTGATGAGTCATACATTTCTAAATAGAGGTCTTTGGTGGCCCAATTAGAGACACCTAGCTTTTACCACTTCAGGAATTTCTCTTCTAATAATAATAATAATTATAAATTGAAAAATAATATTTTTCAGTATTATGCAAAAGAAGTGGACATGTTTGTTTTCTTCTAGTCAGTGAAATCTACAGGTCTTTGCTTTGCTTCTGAATGGTTTTGACTTAAAACTGCTCTGTCTTCTGAAAGGAGTGCCAGAAGTATTTACATCATCTAGAGACAGTAACGTGGGCATCGCCAGCATCTGGGATTGGTACGAGTAAAAATCT
Source organism: Pavo muticus (assembly GCA_016647715.1). Lineage (NCBI taxonomy): Eukaryota > Metazoa > Chordata > Aves > Galliformes > Phasianidae > Pavo > Pavo muticus. Next base: position 3,657,446 of record JACDJE010000028.1, on the reverse strand, counting down.
TATGAAGTATTCTCTAATTAGAGTGCCTCTATTTTGTGAATTTTATCTGGAAATCTCTCTCTGAAAGGAGGGAGCTGTTAAATTGATCATTCTAGAAGTAGGGAAAGTAGGTAAAATGTGAATTCTCTGTTTCTCACTAATGGTGGTGAGACTCAACATCTGTTCCTGAGAACACGTTGCTATGCGCTTCATATTTGGTTTTTGGTAGGTATGAAGCGAAGTTGCTGGTTTATCCCTTTCTAGCTTGGGCAGAACGCTTGACATTTTTATTTCGTGTGCTGTCCTTGAGTTCTCCAATTGTTTAAAAGCTTTGACTTTTGCCTTTTTGGAATGAAGTCGTACCTCTGCCTTTTAGATAGATCATTTAGCGGCCTTATTATGTGATAACATTTATAAACAGTGGTTTCACAAATAATTAAGAATTGGAACAAAAGCCCATCAGACTCTGACTTACTCTATGCTTAATGCCCACAAAGATTTATTTAATTAACCAAGTTAGAATAAAACCTGAATTTATTTATTAAAATATTTTGTTGAAAGAATCCCACTGAGATGCAGCGTTTCATTTCCAAGGGTATCCTGGGATACAGGCCAAGATATGACTCTTGAAGAATGTTATTGAGAGCAATGTGCTTTGATGTCTCATTTATTTTGCAGTTGAATTTACTTTCTATTTTTTCCTTTGTTAGATGAAAACAGCCTGCTGGGAGGATTGTTTATTCCAAACAAGTTGTCCTGCGCCTTATTCTTTGCCTGGGTACTAATTGCTACTTTACAATTAGATAGAGATTGTTTTAGAAGTGCACGTATATGGATTTGTTAGCACTTCTTAAGTCATTCTTCTGCTAGTCTGATGATTAATCAAACATCCATGTCTTGCTTTATGGTGCCATGAACAACTTCCTGCTGCACTTCAACTTACTGAAACCTGCCTTCCTTTTGATTTTTTTCAAAGTAGCATTGATTTTCTTAAGCACAAGCATCTTGCCACTTTAATCCTGGTTTCACTTAGTAATAAATATTTAAATAGTATTGGAGAAAGCATTCGAATTTTATTTGAATACAGAAGTCTTCTAGACATCTCTAATTATCTTTTGCCAAATCCACTTTATCTGTGATTAGTATGAAAGGGTGAAATGTTTTTGTCAGGAGCTTATAGCTTTGCTTTTGTAATAGGCTGCATTTTAAGTAGCCAATTGGACTGGTGTTGGCCTTTGAAAAATGTAAAATGCTTTGAAGGAAGACTTAAATAGACCAGTAAAGATTGTGCGAGCACACACGTTTAATCTCAGGGCTCTCTGCATTATAGTTCAAGCTCTGGGAAACTGAAGGAATTGCACTGAAGAATAATCAAAGGGTACAGCTTTATTACTTGTCTGTTCTGAAAATGGGCTGTTTCCTCTGGCTTAAGACGCTGGGTGCTCCAGATTCTCTGATAAAAGAAAGAAGACAGCACTTTAGATACTACATATTGTAAATTTTCAGGGATGCGCAGGTGTGAAGTGGATGGCTCATCTGATTACAGAAGTAACACAGGATGTAGGCAGTTCTTTCTCGTGGTCCCCCAGAATAATTCTGAAATACCTTGGGATGACAAAGGCCTCCCTGAAGGATGAATCCTCCCTTACAATTATTTTTTATTGGAATCATAAATTGGCACAGAAAGTGATGGGAAAGATCAGTTTGTCAACTTTGTATTCAGAAAACTTAATCCACATAACTTTAAGAACAAAAATAAACTTATGTGATGTTTTTTCTTACTACCTTTCTTTCTCAAATGATTCATGAATCTTCCTATTTGCTCCCTTATGAAGCCATATAAGGAAAAAGTGCTACACGTGTGTTTCATATTCACATGCTGTCCAGCTGAGTACATATTTTCTAAATACTTCTGTGATTGCACACTACATTGATTTTCTTCTGATTGTATCAAGGGGATCTGAAATACCAAATATGCTGATAGTCGAGGGGGAGGGACGGATTAAATCAATTAGATACTTTTATTCCTGCATGCCATTCTTATATTTCTTTTTTGTGATTTTTATTTTCATTGTCCATTCTGTTTTCATGGTCTTTGAGAATGTCAATTGAATGGGCACGGGCTCCGGTAGTGTTGTGAGGGTTTGGCTTCTTTATCTTTTCCTTTCTTTTTCCCATTAATCAAATAGCATTATTTCCTGGAGTCTCCACTATGGAACATTGTCATTTCCAAGCAGCACAAAGATTATTATAGGTTTTCAACTAATTATGAGATTTTTAGCCTTTAGAAGTAGGTGGAAGTGGCTGGTTAATAGTTGGGAAAGCTCTGGCTTTCAATGTTAATACCAGTTTTTTTTAAGTGCTTCATCTTCCTTTATTCAGTTTTGATTAGAATTATTTGTGTGACACATACATACACACATGCCATGTTACCCACCTGCACAAGGAGGGTCCTGAGTTCCTCTTAGGATGATTAAAGAAAGGTCAATTTCTTTGCCCTTATTACCCCATCAATTACTTAGCATGCTGTAGTATTAGTACAAGATTATCTTTTAAAAAGCTTCATCTCCAGCCTTGAGAGTCTCATTTCATTCAGAGAAACACAAGAGAATCTTGTCCTTTTCTTTGCTATTATTTAACTGGGGTTTATTTATGCATTTACTTATTTACTTGTTTTGTGGATAAGCATTTGTAAAGTAGGCGATAAAGTCACGCGTAAGAATAATGAAAGGCTGAATGAATCTTTGTTTATTAAAGCATTCTAAAAGTTTGTCTCATGAAAAGCAATTAGTAAGTGTTAGCAGTTGCTTGTGGATTAGCAGTAGCCCAGGTCAACAGCTGACAAACCATCCAGATAGAAATTACAAAGCCAATGATTACAAGCTGAAATTCTCTTCCTATCCCCAAAAAGCAACAACAAGAAGGAAAGCCCATAACCTCAGCAAAATCAGAGGGAAAAAAGCATGCTTTTAGTATTGGATCTCAAGATGTGCTGGTTCTTGTAGCTTTGGCAAAGCTCATTTACTGATCTTAATGGCCGGGATGTATTTCAGAAGAATGAACTTTCTGTCCCTCCACGTGTGTGTGCGCGTCTTAAAAAGATGTTGGTTATCATCAGCTCCCTACCTCGGCGCTGCTGCAGTCAGACCCCAGGGTTTTTTACATTGCTCCTAGAAGCACCACCTTCCTTTCTCCGCTGTGAGCATGTGAAGCTGTAATGTCTTTTCTCTGTCAATGTCTGCTGTGCTGAAATGCCATAAAGCATCATTACCGTAAGCTCAGTAAATACAGAGCTGTACTAAGCTCATAGAAGGAAGGACCTGGAGGAGCTGTGTAGGTCAGTGGCATGCCACAGAGGCATTTTCTAGATTCTCGGGTATTTTGAGATATAAAGGAACTATTTAGGTGGATATCACTCTTCTAATGGTAGAAGAGGAATCAGTCACTCCAAAAGTAATGCCTCCTATTTATGTCCATGGAAAATACAGTAGATACAATGAACACAATAACACTATTTGGTAGAGCAAATTCTCAGCTACAGAACACTATTTTTCAGCAGTCACCACCATTAGATATACATTTTTGCCCCTGATGAACAAGAGCAGTGCTCCTAAATATCTGCACCAGTGGAGGTGACCCACTGCTACTGTTACCAGTGCTGACACCCACCACCCACTGCCTCACTGTGCTCACATCCGCTGTTTGGTCTCTGTAAACGTTCAGCAAGCATTGATGATTGTCGGTTGGGTGCCATTGGGTGCCGTTATTTCTGCACAGAGGAATTCAGTTCACCTTTGCTCCATACGCAGCTCCATGTCAGACGCCATTCTGTCAGACTGCCCCTCTGCTGCCATCTGTCACATGTCAACTAAATGTAATGGAATATTGGTGGGAAGGTTCATCCTCTGCTGCCGTACCACCAACATCCATTTCTGATATTGTGGGCTGACGTAATAGAATAGGAAGCATTACTTTTGGAGCAGCCCATGCGCTTTCCTGATCTTGCAGGCCAGACCAAATGACTGAAACTTATTGCTGCGTTGGGGAGATCAATGAAAGCAGTGGTTGTGGGGATCTTCAGTTTAGATCAGTGGAACAGTCTTGCCCCAGCTTTCTGCCATACTCAAATAACTGTCCTGAATATTTCAAGTGGCTTCTCTTAAGTTACACACGTGGTAACCCGTGGAAATATTTCATGTTTTATTGTTTCTTGTGGAATAAAAAATACCAAATGGCTTTTATAGAGTGACACTCATCTTCAAGTATTTCGTTTTGAACTTTCTCCTCCGTGGCTCTTCAACTGACAAGAAATATTAGAACTTGTACGTTGCAGTTTGTTAAAAAATGTAAATTTATGTTCAGAATTGTTTGTCAGTCTCTCTGAAAATTGAAAGTAATTAAATAGAAAGTTCTACAGATTTGTGCCATCTCTGTACCCTCTCATCTCAAGATGGTGTGAGAAGCAGACAATTGTAATAACTTGCTGCTACTCCTTTCCAGCTTAATTTGATCTCGTTCCTTAATTCTGACAGATTGTTTTTAATTTTCCCATCTGTTCCATAAAAATCTCAAGTGATTGACTCTTAGGAAAAAAGTAATGTCTAATAGCTGAGCCACTTTTAATGAGTTGGTACGATTTATTTAATGAGACGTGCTGAAGAAGCAAAGCCAAAGGAAAAATTGGGCTTGGGGTGGTGGGAGTGAAGAAAGGCAAAGGGCAACTGCGTCCTTCAGAAGTCCCCACTTCTCCCTTTCCCTTTAGCTCTGCGCTGCTGCTGTCTCCACTTTCAGGCTGTGTGCTCTGTCTTGGAATTACAGTCAAATATATATATATATATATTCAACACAAGTAATACCTTTTTGCTTTTTGCTCATTATTTGCTTCCAGAGGCTCCAAAGGCTAAAACTATTGCTTAAAAGCTGCCTACGAATGGCATCTCACCGTCGATGTGCAGTATGAATCTTTTAAGAATAACAGCCGTGAATATAAATGTTCGCATCTGGACTTCCCTCTCCTGTTTTGCTCTTTAAATACTATTATAATAAGCTTTAATAATATTCTTAATAATCATCAAATGGCAGTTATTCTGTCAGCTCTATGCTTCGTTATAAAATCAAACAACAAAAATAAATACACAGCTCTTTTACGGGGAAAGTTGAAAGTTTGACCTAATGCTGCGTATCTGCCGTTGTTAATATAATCTCTTGTAGAATTCATTGCATAATGAATTAACTTTCCAATTGCATATGGTGGGGCATAACAAATGAGAGAGTGCTGCTATGGTAGGAAGCATAACATACACTTGTTCTGCACGTTTCGATGGGCTAACAACTTTTTTTAACTAATAAAATGTAGGAGTAATTTGACTGGAGATCAGAGCAGGGAGGATCAATTCTCCACACCTTCTGGGCATCTCGGAATCGGTTTCCCTGTGGCAGGGATTTCAGACAGCCAGGAGGACAGGGGAAAGGTTAAAATCCGACTTCTGAACCGCAGAATGTTGTAGCGGTTAAAAGCGCTCCAGATTTAAGTCCAGACAAAGCTGGAATTGGGTGGTGTCTCTTTTTAAGGTCCAGTTGAGCAAATGGCCGCAGATCAGAGATGTTCAGGCTTATACAGAAGTCTGGTTTTAGATAGGGCTGGATTGTGCTTAAAAATTAAATTACTCTAATATGGGCCTTATAGGAGGGAATAAAATGGTCTTGTTTTTGTGGTATTTTTGACTTGTTGCTATCAAATAGGTGTGTCATTAGATTGGGTCTTTTGGTTGTTGGGAAGAAGGAATTGATTGGTGGGTTTCTTTATCTGCACGACAGAAGGCAGAAGTGACTTAATTTGGGCTTTGGGAACACAACCCATCATCTACGCCTCTTGATGGATCTCGGTCAAGGATCTTGTTGCATTGTGGTTTAATAAGTCTTCTATGTATTTATGTAGCTAAAATGAAATTCACAAGATGTAAGTTTAATAGTGCTGCATGCGTCCTTCATAAAGCATTGATCTGGTGTTTTTTATCTCCTCCCTAGCGTGTCAGTCCTGATCTTCAATACTTCTCGGCAGTGCTTTGTAGTGGTGAAGCAGTTCCGCCCAGGTAATCCTCTTTTTTTACATTCACTTTTGCTCTCTAGCGAAGCAAGCTTTTAAGGGTTTAGCAGTTAAAAGTTGGTGCATCTGTGGTGATAAAATCTTTGTTCTATATTCCGTTCTTTGTGCAGTTGCCCACCCTCTTCAGCAAGCTGGAATTTCTAACCAAGGAAATTTCCATTACAGATGAAACGAATGATGAGGGTAGCCTCACAGCCTGCTTTTGGAATAGCCATTGTCCTCTTCTGTGGGACGTTTCAGACAGCTCTACGACGCTTGTGCAATAACTTACTTTTATTTGAAGCTGATTCTTGACCTATCTAGCTGGCAGCTTTTGCTCAGAATTGCAGTGGTCCTTATTTTTTTTTAAAGTAGCTTGTGTTTTTTTATGTGTTACACGCTTGGGAACTGAAAATGTGAGAACATCAGGACTGTTTATGCTATAGCTTCATCAATACAATGACAGTTTCGTTTTATGGGACATTATTATGAATGTAAGTTAATATACTGTATTTTCTGACTTTTGAATCAGTTATTTTTATGCAAAGCAGTATTTACTTTCTGGAAGTTAAAAATGAAGTGCATATTGTCTGCATCTTAAATTAAAAAATTCACAGGATATTTCACTGACAGTTGCTAAGAAACCATTTCAAGATTGTTTGTGATAGACTTCATTGGAAACTTTCTGGGGTGGTGTCACACTGTCCTTACTTACCAAGAGTGATTGACAGGCTCGGTTTTGTGCAGCACTGTTATAATAATAGTGTTTATTTCTCTTGAAGCGCTATATTGATTATTAAAAGGAGTTTGTTTATCTGTTTATTAGTAATTCGGTGCCTTTTATTTGCCAGCTGAGTAAAATCACTCACATAGCTGTTGCTCTCTTTGAGGCAGTCTTAGGCAGAAGCTGGCATAGATATATGCTTAATGATGTCCATTATATCATCTCCATGGGGATGTCAAACCTGGCCTTGGGGCCAGCGGTCAGTCCGACGCCCTGTAGCAGCTCAGTTAATGCAACCATGTCCCTCTATTTCTCACAACACTGTAATTTTATTTCCATCAGCTGGTTACTGTCTGCAATGGTGCCTGCTTCTCACAGCAGAAATTAAAGCAAAGGCTTCTCATTGCCTCTCTCAGGATCCCACGGAAGATGATAATACAGCTTTCTTCTTGCGAGCAAACAGCTGCAGCTCAGGCAGCAGGCTCGTCCCCTGCATGTGTGGAGGATGACATATGTGCTTGCCTTGCCTTGGGGTGTGGTGTGCTGATCAGGTTTTCCCATTTAAGTCCGTGCTGTTTCTGAAGGCAGTTGTCCATCTTTGTACATACATCCCCACCACATTCCCTTACGCAGCACCAGCAGAGGTCTGATGTGGCTGCAAACAGATCATTTTGCAGCCTACTGTAGGGAAGCTGCTTTAGCAGGGGGTTGGACTTGATGATCCACATAGGTCCCTTTCAACTCCTGCAATTCTGTGATTTTGAGGGTTAAGCAGCTTATCTGAGAGGTCAAGGATGGAGGAAGCTTCGTGGTGGTAATGAAGTGGCTGTTTCTGACCAAAGTAATATAAGCCATCAAAAGATGAGGGAGCAACAGGACACAGCACCAGTGAGTGAGTGACTGCTGGAAGAGAGGAACTCTGAATTCTAGTTTCTGCTCTCTGAGCTCTCCATGCCTCTGAGTAAGCCAACAGCCTGCAATGAGGAAGAGGACTGTCTCAGGCTTCCATCCAGAGAGCGCACCCAAGCCAATAGACCACAGGCTGATGTTTGATCTGTTACCTTAGGACCTTGGGTGCATCACTTGTGCAGTCAGTTCTCCACCTTCAAGAGAGGTCTGAGGGACTCTGGTCCCTGGTACCAGGGCACCTTGATCTTCTAGGCTTTGCTTCTGTATGAGAGAGAATTTCAGTCCAAACCTTTCCAAGCCTGGTGGTAACAAGTCCATGCTTGATTGAACACTGATTTTTGGACTCCTGTTTTCTTCCTTATTGACAGAGAAAAGCTGCTAGTGTGCTAGTGTGTTGGCATATCCCAGGGTTTTTCTCTGAGGAGGACTGCTGGATTGGGTCCTTCTAGGAACGTAACTTTGATCTACATGGAGCCCAGTTGTGCTGGGGGAGAAGGAGGATGGCAGGTGCCTGCTGGAATGACAGAAGGGGTTTCAGGGATTCAGCAGCCTTACAACAGAGAGTTACTGTAATCACAGTTTCGTATTTCCATTCCCACACTCTTACCTATATCCCGGTTTGGTGCCTAAGCCCTTTATTGGAATGTATGCTTTGCTCCATTTTGTATGTACTGATAAAGATATGTCCGTACTGACAAAGCAACACAATCTTAAAAGTGTTGGGTTCATCTCAGAGAGATCCTGGAGGTAGTTGTCATTTATGGTAATTCATAGCTTTTAGAAGTTTTTGTATTAACAACAGCATGCACACTTCAAGGATTTTTTTCCTCCTCCTTACTGTGTTATAAGAAGAAAACAGCTCTACTTGTGTCTATCGACTTAAAAAATGAAGGCTTCTTGTCCTTAAATGTTTGATCTCAAGGGCCTAAATGTACCTACTGCAAACAGCTTTGGGCACCTTGAGTTCTGGACAAAGATGAATTTTGGGCACACTTCTGCACCTCATGTTTCTATCCAGACCAATCTGGACAACACCCACGAAGAGCTGATCTCTTGTACAACCCTTCTGAGTTGTCACAAGAAGCCTGATGGAAGTCTAGGCACCAATTTCTGGGGTTTAGAAAGTGCCTGAGAAGTCATCTCCGTGGTACCAAAGTGATAGCGGTCTGGAATTGTCCACAGTGATTTTTTCTGTTTACAAACAGTTTTCACTCAGGCAGAATTTCAGTTGACATCGGTGAGAGGTTCTGCTTAAGGAGGACTAAAATCTGGCACCTTCTTCAGGAGTGCATTACAGTGGCAGCTGTTTGTAGATGAATTCAACAAGTCTTTTTCAAACTCCGCACAGGAATCTGTGCAAGGAACTATATGTTCAAAAGGGGATTTTTTTTCTTCAAACAAACATACATGCTTTTCATACCCTTTCTAAATAACAGCTGAGTTGACAGGCTGAAAGACTCATCGTTGTGCACATGGTACATTATGTGCAACCCAACTTTCCTGCAAAATAACTGCGGAGTTTAAATCCTGATAGCCACATTGCTTAACGGAGGGAAGCTGTCAGGAGCTTCTGGGGTGTCGACTTCTTGGACGAGCTGGCTTCCTTTTTAATGTGCATGGCCTCATCCCAAATGATAAAGGCACAAATAGAGCTCGAAGAATAAATGTACAGAGGTGGGAGGAGATCCTTTGCTCTCTAATGTTGTATTTTCTCTGTGTCATAATTTTAATAGCTAGCACAACCAGATACTTGCTGCTTTCACACGCTCCTGTGATAATAACTTTCTGCCCCAAATTTGTGTACTCTGTATATTTTTTCCTTTGAATACGAATAAACTCAAAGAACCCTCTTGTTTCTTTTCCTTATGTGTTTGTTTTAAGCTGTTTACATGTGTGAAGTAGAAAGGCAACATCCTCAGCTCTTCCAGAACCGGGACAAGGAGAGTTTCTCCCGCCTGGAGGATCCCTTACCTGCAGTGGTAGGCGTGACTTATGAACTCTGTGCTGGCATCGTGGACAAGCCACACCTTTCTTTAGAAGAAATTGCCTGTGAGGAGATCTTAGAAGAGTGTGGCTATCGTGTTCCTGTTACAAACCTAAAGAAGATCACTTCCTACAGGTAAATAGCAGCAAGTAAAGCACCATGTTTTCTTGCGTGTCAGATTTCTGCAGTAGCTTGAATGTGACTTAATGCTCCCTGTTCCCGTATTGAAGCAATGTGTTGGAGCTGTTAATGAGCTCTTAAGAACAGTTTGTTACAGTGCTTTGCTGGGTCAGTCTTCTTCCACTTCTGATTCTTACTATTCTGATACAAGCTGCACACAGTGGGCTCTGATTTTCTGTTCATATGACTTTGCAGAAGCACGAGAACTTTTGCCATTATATTTAGGGCATAATTAATGCTTCTTTGAATGGAATGGTAATTAATGTCATCTGTGAAGATTTCGATGATTTAATGGCGAAGGTTTTTACATGTCATTTGTTGCAGCATTTTAAATGACTACTGAGATAGATTCCAATGTGTAAGAAGAAAATAATATTTAAGAAGAAAAATACAAACTGTGAGTTGTTTCAAGAAAAAGAAAAGCAAAACTCAGGAGAAACTCTGCACGCTGCTCTAATCCTCTTGTATCTCCTTCCCAGCTTTTAGTATCCAAGTATGTCTGTATTTTACAGAGAATGCTGCAGGTTTTTTCTTTTCTTCATTTTGCTTGACATCTCCATTGAACCAGGCCTTGTCGTTGGTTTTTAATTTGGGAATTGAATACAAATCCACAGCTGTCAATCCTGGCAAATGTTATTTCCTGCTGGATTAAGAAGCAGTGCTTCTGTTGAGGGGAGGGGTTGAATCACAGGAGCTGCCTCCTACAACTCCTGACACTAAACCAAGGGGTGTTCTGCTGGAAGAAACAGTGCCTTCCAGATTTATGAGAAGAAACTGTCCTACTGCATTTCCTACGTGGGGTTACACTGGTGGGCTGTACCATACAGACATAGACACTTGTATACACACCCACAAAGTAGGAAAAGTAGAGCATAATTTCTGTAGTCGTCAGTGTAGAAGTTTGGCTCAGTAACAATTCTCACCCCTCTAAAATGGCACATATTTTTGGTTGTTAAATGTCTTCTTCTTTTACGTGTTGTTGTGAAGTATTTCTGTTTGTTTTTAATTGCAGTCTGACTTGCAAAGAGAGTATACAATGGGAGTTTTCTGTGTTGAGACTCAGCAAAGAATGCTTACTTACTATGTTAATCCCCCCGTCTTGCTTTGTGTATGTGGACGCAGCTTTCTGCCCGTGGAGATCCATGCTAAAGTCAAAAGATCCTGTACAGTATTGACTTGTTCAGATTCATATAAAAGGCTGAAGCATCAAAGATGATATTTTTACAGTTTCTTTGTTCGGCTTACTGCGTTGCATGTTAAAATTTGATTCTAAATGTTACCATCTTGCTGTTAGCAGTGTCCTGTTACTCCTCCTTTAGCCAAGCTGGTGTATCTCTTTGCTCCTTGAGCGTTTGATGCAAAGACAAGAAATAATTGGTCCCTCTAGGCTCCGCTAAGGACATTTTTTCCTGCAATAGCTATATTATGTATTAGAATTTCAGGGCTTTTTCTGAGTGTAACAGATTTTTCCAAATGTTTTATGCTGTTTTGTGCTGCAGCCGTCAATATAAAGAGATTAACATAAAGTGTTACATGAGTGTACATGCATGCCATTAATAGTTATGTCATACAGTTCTTTTATTACTTGTCATCCCAACGATCCGTGTAATAGTTGCTCTGTATTATTAATTGATCCATTGCAGCAGTTCAGAGAGAAGCCTTGACAAATGGAATCGGAAGGAATTTTGGGAGGATCTCCTGTTCCAAAGAAGAGGCTCAGCTGGATTTATGTCATTTCTAACAAACATGCATCTGTGCTTTCTCTAAAATGACATCATTTCATAGCCTTTCCAAGCATTCTGTCCGAAGCGTCCTTACTATAAGCAAGGTTTTCCTGATATCTGGTCTCATTTTCCTGTTCTTCATTTCCAGGCTGTGATTTATTACCCCTTCCCAGCAGACATGACATACATCTGCACCTTCTTGTATTTGCTTGAACATGTCTCCTCTTGATTTTACTTTTGTCTGTGCAAAGCTATCTTAGTTGATTTTACCTTTCTCTTCAGACAGTGCTTTCTCAATGTCTGATCATTCTTTCTGCTGTTCTCTGCCTTCTTTCCATCCGATCTGCATCTTTCTTAAGTGGAGCCTGAAGTGGAGCACAGTATTTGAATATGAAAGCCCTAAAACAAAATATTGAACTGTATTAAACAGAGGACCGTGCCCAGCAGAATCCTGTTTGGTGTACCTTTAGTGTGACAGTGATGCTCACTCCATGAGTGCCATGTTCATACTGGTTTTGCACCAAATTCAGGTTCTTCAATTTCCCACTGTACTGTGATTTCCTAACTTATTAATAAACTAGTCACATGAGATGGAGTCCAAAGCTTTGATAAACTGAAGTTACATTGGCTTTGCTGCTGTTCCTATCCACCAGACCTATTATGCTATTATGGCTGAGATTGTTTGTATGTGACACATTCTTTAACAAATCTGTTAGCTGTTGGTTCTTTCCTTGATGCAAACAAGGCCACATTAAAAATATTTATACAAATATAATTCAGAATTACTAAGTCTGCTATATTTTTGGAGGTGAAAGCTCAGAATTCCATGCACAGTGAGAGGGCATTCATACAAGCAAGGGCTTATGTGATCCATCCTTTGGTCTGAAAGGAAGGAGTCGTCTTGTATGCTTCATGTCACCCATTCCTAATATCATGGTAATGAGAATGAAATTGCCTAACTTGGATAAAGGCAGATCTGACAGAAGAATATGGAAAGCAGAAGATGCAACAAATGTAAAGGGAGAAGCAGTTTTTGCTAGAGAGGTAAACACAGTTCTGTGGCTTGAGAAGGGGAGGGACATGGACAGTGTGTGGTGAGAACTCAGAGTAGAGGTTGAAGAGGAATAGAAGTAGCCTCATTTCACCATTACAGCAAGTTTGTTTTCTGTTCCATCAGCAGCTAATCCACTCTTGCAGGCTTCATTTTCCATTGTGAATGTTTTGACACTTAGTATTGTGCTGAGTTCTAGACAGCTGTGTGTATGGCCTCAGTCGAAAATGGCATGGATACAGTGGGTGTAAAGGAGCCATTTAGACCAACAGTAAGATGAAGATCATACAGCAGCAGTGGGGTTGTAAATTGGGGCTTCTTGAAAACTCTTGTCAGTGAAACTGTTAATCTGTGAGATTTCTGCCCGCTTTGTTTTCCTAAATGCAAGATCTCGAAGGGGGAATGAGCCTTTCTCATATATGAGATGAAACGTTTTCTTTCTGTCATCGAATCCCAGCAGCTTTCAGTTTGAATCCCATGTGGAATTAAGCTTTTAGTTAGTTTCATAGCTTGAGATACTATCTTCCTTGGGACTTGTTTCTTTACAAGACTGGGGCAAAGAAATGTTTTGTTGTTACTAAATGTCTTGTCATAAATATTGTCATTGCAGCTTACAGTGTTTTCTTCTAGTTCTTGAAATGTTTGGTTGTCTTGAAGAATATTTATGAACTTCAGTAATATGTCATCCCCTCAGAGAAAGGCTACTTAGAGCTTCTCATTCAACTTCTTTCTCCTTTATTCCATCTCTAGTTTCTCTCAGAGGTTGGAGAGAATATAAATTGGGTACAATAGGTCCTGCAGGTTCTCAGCCCTCTAAAACGCTCAGATGGATCAGTTTAAGGGCTTACCTATATTAATAACGGTACTTGCTTTAATCTTTCTACGTTTGAAACTTTTCCAGAAGTATACAACAAAGAAGAGTATTCATAGAATTAATATTGGATGTTCCAATTGCTGTGCCATGGCTATTAGTCCCTGTGCAGTGAGGTAAAAATGGTTTGTATTCACAGGTTATTATGTAGAAAGAGTAACGGCCTCGAAAGTGTCGGAGTGCATTATAATTAGAAAGATCACCTGCTAGTCCACCTGTTGGGTGATGGCATAATGTAATATAATTTTATGTTAATTACTTCTCTGCTTTTCTCCTGCACCTGCTGCTTATGAAGTCAGAATTGTGCAGAGGTCTTAAGAAGTGACAATAGGAGCTGCATGTCGCTGTTCATCAGTGTACATGTTGTGTGCCTAAGTAGATCTTGATTTCAGCATGGATAACAGAGATTTCTGTCATTTATTTGTAAACATGAGTTACGTATTCATTGCGTATCCAAATTCTGAACCCAGGTTACTTCCATTTTAGTAAAGTTTGTATTGCATTTAGAGATTTCACATTAACTATGCCAGATAAAACAAAACACATAAATTTCTGTGCTAATACGAACAGATAGGTGTTGTTTCTTCATATAACTATATTATTAAATACTAAAAGATGAGAGAGTTAGCTATTAATTACCTTCTATCAGAAATCTGAGTTTAACTAGGAAGTTAATTAGTTGATAGTTAGTAAGTTAGTTAATAAGTTAATCTCAATTAAGTTATTTATTCCTCGCATTTCAGCAGAGGAGCGCGGTATCAAATGCTGTCTGTATTCTCACAGGTGCTTGTCTGTTCCTTTCAGTTAAAATATTGAATGTAAAAATGGATTTGAATAGACGAGTACCTGGACATGAGAAAAGGAGAAAGCTAATGTTAAGTGTGTGCTTTGAATTTTGACCTGCCTACAGATGTTGACATATGCATATGTGTACATGTTTGAAGCAGAAGCTCAAAGTGACAGTCCCTGTATTGCAGCCTTGTGCCACCCCTGTGCAGGAGGGTAGGAGAAGCACTTTGCAGTAATGCTGCAGAAGCTGCATCTCTGCTGCACTGATGCCTGCCAAGTGTTGCTCACAGGTCTGAAGGAGTAGCGTGGTTTGAATACAATGTGTGGGCATTTTATTTGAAGTGAAATGTGGGACAGCAGTGTGCAATCTTGTTTTGATGTCCACTGAAGCTGAAGTTACTGTTATGATGAGAACCATACCACTTTGGTATCCTTAGTTTGACATGCTTACATTCTTAGACTTGCTGTTGCCAAAGGTGGTGGGGGTTTCTAATCATCTCTGAAGCAATGCTTAAGGTTTACTACTAAGAGACTTTTAAAAGTCTCTCTGTTGAAGGTAGAGTTTGTGCGCTTAAGCCCTAATGATTTGACAGAGACTTTGTCAGCCATGTAGCTGCTAATTGAAGTAACTATAAACTCAGAATATCCTTCTGAGAAAGAGACCAGGGAACCATAGCTGCATTTTGTATAGATCATTTGCATTTGTCCCACAGTTGTAAATGAGAGTCGGGCACCATGCAGACACATCAAAATCCATCTGGAACGGTGAGCTGGGTCAAGCCAGGCGTAATAGGTCTGGGTCAGTATGAGCCATGCCATGCCTGGTCTGAGCAGCTCGGGGCTAAACCTACAGAGTGAGGCTGAAGCTTGAAGGGCCAGTGCTCTGAGTTCAGACCCTGCTTGCCCTCCCCCAAAACTGCATCTCTCTTGTGTTAGAAGGGGAGACACCTTTGTCAGGGGGCTGGTTTTCCCATCACTGGCAGTTTGGGTGTGCTGACCCCTGTGATTTTCACAGATGCAAAGCTAATGAATGTAGTTGTAATCTGTTAATAGGTAACTCATTTTAGACCAAAAGCATTTTATTTGTAGTGTGAAATATTACAGAAAGGAAAAACATATGTTGCAGACTCGGGATAGAGAAAGAAGGTAGCAGAAAAGGGAATATAACCACAAATAAAGGCACACCAAAGTCCCTTAAACAAAGTGCTCAGAAAATAACTGGGAAAGCATAAGAAGTTTCTTGTAACAGATAAACCTGAAAGCACATTGAAAGCAAAATTACAGCCTCTTTAGCAGTCACTTGCCTTCTGCCTCTCCCCTCTTTTCCTCCTCCTGCCCCCAAATCAGTGAAATGTGTACACATTTTCCAAGGTATATGCTAAAGCACTTTATTACTTCATCCAGGTGGAGGCTTGGGTTGGCTTCAAAGCAACAGACCTGCAGAATTTCATGTATATAAAAAAAGAAAGATACTAAAGAATGTGGATTGGCATTAGCACTGATATTTTTACAGTCTTCTAAGGACGGGAAGAATATAGGAATATCTAAGAGTCTGGAAATGTGAAAGTAGGCAGTACTGGAGAATGTTTAATTCAGCAAAGGGCATTCCACATAGCTCCATGCGAAAACGATCAAGAGACAGAGTGAGAGCACTTAGAGAAAGAAATATTAAATAAAAAAGATGAGAAAATACGTATAATCTTCTTCTATGAATTACGATATCTTGCATATGTTCCTGTGTCTTACTGAAGACACTGAAATAGTCGTGGAGCTAGGCAATAAGTCAATGGATGTGTACATAAAGAACACAGCGTGCTTAGTCACCAAAGTCACCCAGCTAAATAGTGAGGGGATCTAAGGCAGTCTTCATGTGTTTATTATACTACTACAGAAACCACTGCAGAACAAGTGTCACTGTACAGAGAGAGCAGCAGACCTGGCTCTGTAGTTGATTAGGGAAAATCCTTTCTGCCTCCTCACTGCAGAAAAGAAGGAGGAAAAGAGCAAAAAAAAATGAAGAAAGAATGAAGTGTTTCATCATTAGTGACCGAAATCACATAGCAGCCTTCATATTGAGTCTTTGGAAGTGTGAAAGATGCTTAAGTATCTCTATCACTTCTTAGGGATGGAGGAAGGATTCCATAGGGGTGAAATGCCTTACCCAAAGTCACAGAGTACTTCCGTAGTGGTCTTAGGAAAATAATACACTTTTTCACTCCCTATTGTGTGTTTAGAAAAGGAGGTGTATATTGATGTAAGAAACCAATTTCAGTAATCACTGTTAATTGTCCAAACAAGATAATTGTCATTGTTCTTAGAAAACTGAGACAGCTGATGGATTCCTGCTATAGGGTGTCATGTATGTCGGGTTAGCTCGGAGACTGGCTGGACCAGTGACTGAGTAGGCATGGATATGCACTCTAAGATCATAACACTGCTACAAACCTTGGAATCCTTTGTGTGTATAATAAAGCAGAGGCTAATTTTTCAGCTTTCCCTAAGGTCTCATTCATAGCTTCAGTGAACTCTGGATCCAGCTTCAATCCGAAAAGTCGCTTGTAATCATATGAAATGACGAAGTTGCAATCACAATGTGAATATTTTCTTGGAAGGACTAAATGAGTGGATTATCTACTAATCCCTTATTTAAAAATATCTAAATGAAATAGTCTCAAGGAAATAGAGGATTAACAAATAAGAAGTATAATGCACAGCAAGTGGTCTAGCTGGAGAAAGATGATATAATCTAAAATATCCTCAACTAAATCCACTGTAACAAATTTAGTGGGAAGACTGAATTACTTCAGATACATGTGGGCTTACAGTGGTCCATTTGGGTCAAGGCTAAAGTTCAGGAAGGATAGAGAAAGACTTTCAAGCTGCCTTTCTATTGTACTTCTCCAGTCCATGAACAGAGGACTCCAGCTGTGAATGGACGTAATCTTCTTAAGAGTAAAAAGTCTAAATATTTGTGTAAAAACAAGTAAGCAAATGCAGCGTAATAGCATACAGATACACTGAGGAGCTTCACTCTGCTGTCTGTAGATCTCCGTGGGTCATGTTCTCACCAAGATTAATTGAAAGAACTTCTGTTGACGTCAGTGTATGTAGAGCAACTGTTCACCAATTAAGAAAATGTTTTTTTATCTTTCCTCACACAAACATTTCCCTGAAGTCGCAGAATGTATTTGGAGATGGAACTATTTAATATGCAGCTGTATTCAGAACTGATGATATTTTGACATGAAAGTTATATTCAATTTCCATATTAACAGATTGCTTTTGGAAGCTCTAAATGACATTAACAGAGACTCGGGACGTGTTCTGGCATTGCTTAGGGACCCGAGTTAAGGATTCAGGTTTGTAGATACCGCTTTTTGTCTAAGAGTTTCCTCTGCTTTTTTCCAGGTCTGGAGTAGGTGTGACAGGT
The DNA here is from genome assembly GCA_016647715.1 of Pavo muticus. Classification (NCBI taxonomy): domain Eukaryota; kingdom Metazoa; phylum Chordata; class Aves; order Galliformes; family Phasianidae; genus Pavo; species Pavo muticus. The sequence continues at coordinate 3,639,720 of JACDJE010000028.1, read as the reverse complement.
TCCAGGCAGACCTTGTTTTATGCAGAAGTAACAGACCAGATGAGAACGAGTGAAGGAGGTGGCCAACCTGAGGAAGGAGAGCTGATTGAAGTTGTAGAAATACCTTTAGAAGACTCCATGAAGTTTGCTTATGATGAGACTCTTCCGAAGACGATGGGTGTCATCTTCAGCTTCACGTGGTTCCAAAATAACATAGCACCCAAGCTGCCAAAAAAATAATATCAAAGCACCCTGATTTCAGGAGAAGATCTCCTGCTGGTTCTGTGGGCACAGAAAACTGCAAGTCTGCCTGCCTTCATCAACTCACCTTGCCACAGTTTTCAAATCATTCTCAGTATAAATTTGGAATTAAAATCTGAAGTAAAATCTGAATTAATCCATCATTAGCAAAAATCTGATGAGCTGCACTGGGGCCAGTATTTGTCTCTGGGAGTCAAGTATTAATTCTCAGTCAAAGGTTAAGGAAGTGTGCCTGGTTCTCCTTTTTCATGGCACTGCTCTACCACTGTTTTGAAGAGATGCTCAGGGCCACGTTGCAGCTGCTCTGCCAGCCTGTTGCTGTTGGCTGTACATACTGGCAGCTGTGTATTCACTGGAGCTTTCAGAGCTGTTTGTCCTAATATTTTGGGGAAGGCAGCACAGCTTCGTAGTGACAGATATCCTAACTATGCTGTTGAGTTCTGCACAGCTTTCAGGGAGCAGCTTTCTCTGTGTAGCTCCTGTACCAGAGAAAATGCTTGCGTTTCTGAACGTGCAGACCTTTATTCCATAAGCAAACATGTCTGTAAATCCTTTTGCTAACATGTCGTTCTGACAATAGACCAGCTGTAAGGCTGCATACTTCTGTTTGCTCCCAGCAGAACGCTGAGCAGCAGTGGTGGGGGTGAATGATGGGGGGTTTCTAAGGGAACACATGCTTCTTTGTTTGTTTTGTGGATAATACTTGCTTAATTAGATCAAACTTTGTCCTCTAGAGCAGGACCTGAGAGGCCAAATCCTTCTCATTTGACTCCAAGGTGACTAACACAAGTGATTTCTCTGTGGTCTCAGATTCCTTATCACCAAAATGGGAAGAGTGGGACTTCCCCCTCCGATAACTCTCCTTGAAACCTAGCAGTCAGAAGTGCTTTAATGAGAGGCTTTATCATCATTTGTGCAGTTTACACTGAAGGCCACGCAGCTTGCACAGGCATACTGAGCAGCACAATTTGATTTAATAAAGTGGTCTAATTGAAATGTATATTATTCTGCCAGCATGATTTAGATGTGGACTGTTTGTCACGTGAAACTGTTAATAGCATGAATGAGAGAGAATCAAGTCAGGACATTTAATTACAGAGTTGTTTATGTTATTCACTGAGTTAGTGTTAATTAAGATGTCTGCGTTATCTGTAGGGCTGCGGAGGTATGAAGTATTTTTAGAAGACGAGCAGTGGGAATGTGCAAACTTTCACATAGCAGCTGGAATAAATGCGGTAGGGAAGTGATTTGAAATAGCTGCAGGTCTCAATAGGTGCTCAATAAATTAATATAAATAAGAAGCCTTTAAAACTGGTGCTCGCCTCTTGTGCTGGAGGGAGGACTCATTGAAAAGAGAGAGGAGTGGCAGCCTGTGGAGCTGGACACCTCTCATGAGAGTTCAGCACAGTTGCCTCGAGTTGTGCCCGGTCTGTGGACAGTCGAGGGCTGAGTAATCATAAAAAGTAAATAAATTTTGTCTGTCTGATGTATTTATGTTGGAAGGTGTTTCAGGGCATGGTCTCCATTGTTGTGCATCGTTACAGTGCTTAGTATGTGTCCTGTTGCTGCTGAGGCCTTCAAAACTGAATAAAATATGAGTTACTAATAGTGCCTCGCCTCCCCAGGAGTGTCGGTGTTGGGAGAGGGCTGAGGGCAGTGCCAGACTTCCCAGATCTCACCCACGCTGCTGCTGCAGCGAGCAGGAGGCTGCTTAGCGCGTCCCTCCCCTGGACGCGGTCCATTGGACAGAGTTTAAAGTACGTTCATCCTTTTCCTTCTTCCCTGTTAATTTTGGTGGTGATCTTTATGAGTAATTAGGACGGTTTGAAAATGCAGGAGAAGGGGTTTGAACTTTTTTCCAAATGGTAGATGATTCATATATACAAAAATACAACGAGAGCAATTCAGATCCCACTTTTTTTTTTTTTTTCATCGGGGCTCATTTCAGAGATGATAATTAGAGCAAATCTGATATACATCGGCCAAGCCCAGGCAGGAGCAAAGTGCTTCTAATGGAATCTTGAAATCACGTCTGCGTTTCAGACCCGTCCTTCGGACGTGCCACCACACATATGGCCACGGAGAGCCCGCATTTGGCATAGAACAGAGTCCCCATTTGCTGGTAATGAATACTGACTCCGGCTTACAAAAACCTTATCTGATCTCATCCTGCCTTCCCCATGAGATCAACATCTTTCTTTTATGGAGCACGATCGATCAGACCACGCTTCAAAAACAAACCTTAGTGTCTCTAATCTTCCTGACGTGGCTTTGGGATACGGAGATAATCTAACGATACCAAAATGATAGAACAAGCTTTGTTAGAAATTATACAGTTGTGGGTATGAAGTCGCCATCAGGTTTGCTACGAGATGGCAGCAACAACATGGCCAGTACTTTGCAAGCACGCGGATGTTGTTTATTTTTGTTCTTTATTGCCATATTTGTGTAACACCTACCAGCATGATTGCTGAATGATGAGTCCTGGGCCGGGTGCCCCGGCTGCAGGGCTGCTCCCCACCGGCGGCCGCTCGCCTTTTCGCCCGCTGCCTCATTTCCATCCCTCCCCGCCGCGGACAAAGGCAGCGTGCCCCAACTCCCCGCAGGGCTGGGGCCAGCCCAAGGGCAGCCGATATAATTGCTCCTCAAACGCGCGCGGACCGCGCAGGGCGGCCCACCGGCCGAATAGGATTTTTGCTAAATTAGGACAATTGCCGAGCAGGCTTCATCCCCTGGCCGTAGCTCTATAGATAGATGAAAGGCACGCCCAGTTGTGAAATCTGTTGAAATGGCACACCTGGTGCTGTCTGCAAGTCTATTCACAACCGTCAGCAGGTGCGACTTGGCCTTTGTGGCCATAAAAGTCTGTGTGCGCGGCTCCCGCTGTGCTGCCCGCTCCTTCGGTCCCCCTTCGCAGGCTCCGCAGATTAGCGCTTGTTTGAAGCCGCTCGGAGCCGGGGCCTGGAGCATGCAGCAGTTATGGAGGGATCGGGATAAGGCCCTTGTGGTTCCCAAGAAGGGACGTGGGGTGGGACGGGCTCACCTCCACTACGGGGCTGAGTCCAGCCCCTTTCCGCACTCAGCCTCTCCGAAGAGGATTGCGCTCACTCTGCTGCGCGCAGGGATGCACAGCCCCCGCTCGCATTTGGTTTAAAGAAGGATGCAGCTGCCTGCCATAGAGTTTGCAGCAGGTTTCCAGTGGTAGTTTTCATTCACACTGGATTACGTGGGATTTTGCTTGATATAAACCAAAACGATGTTCATATAAATCCTTCCACGAAAGTTACTCCTCAACTCCTGGAGCTGTATAATTCTTGAGAGCCTGTCTCATTCTGTAATCAGGCACACATTTTTACAAGGGCTTTAACTGCTTTCCAGATAAATTACGAGGCAGCAGCAGCAGTCAGTCCATAGCTAAATGGCCCAGATTTGTGGTGCTCAGAGCTCTCTGGCCTGCCTCAGACCTGGAAATACAGCCATGCACTTACAAACCCTGCCCTGCATTGCTTTGCTGCTGGACAATGCAATATCCTGTGCTGGCTTTGGTCTCTAATAAAACATTCAAAAGCAGTGGTGCTCTGAAAACCCTTTTGGACGCTGTGCTATGAAGAAAATGGGCTGTCATGGGAGGTCGGCCTCTTCTCCCAGGTAGCAGTGGTAGCACAAGAGGTAACGGCCTTAAGCTGCTCCAGAGGAGGTTCGGGTTGGATATTAGGCAAAATTCCTTCTCGGAAAGAGCCGTAATGCATTGGCACAGGCTGCCTAGGGAGGTGATAGGGTCACCATCACTGTAGATATTCAAGAACTGTGAAGATGTGGCACTGAGGGACGTGGTCAGTGGGCATGGTGGGGGTGGGATGGTGGTTGGATTAGATGATCTTGGTGGGCTTTTCCAACCTTAATGATTTTATGACGCAGGGACAGCAAGGAACAGCTTCCCTCATGCCCCAACCCCACTAAAATAGATGTGCCTGTGCGCCTCTTGTGTCCCCTGGGGTTGAGTGCTGGGTGGGGGTGTGAGGAGTAGAGCATTTAACAGCAACTTGATTAGATCATTTTACAAGAGAGGAACATTGCTGTAATCATGATGGCGGCCACCTCCAAAGCGCTTTCGCTCATGCAGTAATCAGTAAAATAACCAGACAAGGCACAACCAAGCACTCCAAAGTGCTAGAAACAATTTAAGAAATGTTCTTGGGACAAGCAGTGGGTGCTGTGCAAACACCTCCCGGGCTTTCCGAAAGCGGCCCTGGCTGCCCTGCCCCGCAGGAATGCACTCACTCCGATAACCCACAGCTCCTTTCGTAACCACTCTTCCTTCAGGCTCCCCAATCCCACCCTGCACTTTCGGGCTGTTTCTTTGGCAACAGGATCGGGAAAACCGAACACAAGGTATCTTAAACCCTCCTTTCCTATTCAGCATGCAGGTGAGGGACACCACTGCATGCTGCCTCTATGGAGGAGGGAGGGGCAGTGACAGGCTCCCAGGCAGGTGGGAGCAGTTAGAATCATTAAGGCTGGAAAAGACCACTAAGATCATCCAGTCCAACCCCAGTCCACCCCACCATGCCCACGTCCCTCAGTGCCACATGTGCACAGTTCTTGAACACCTCCAGGGGCGGTGACCCCACCACTCCCTGGGCAGCTGTGCCACTGCATCACCACTCTTTCTGAGAAGAAAGTGAGTCTGGGGGAACGAGGGCTGAGGGAGGCCCTGCTGCCTTTGCTTGGCTTTATGCTTTCTACTGCTCTGATCCCAGTGTCCCCGCCGAGCACAGACAAAATAATACTGATATAACCGAGGAATAAGGGCTGATTCCAGGGGCTTTCAGCCCAGGCACATTAGCAGTTCTATTTGTCAGAGCAGTGACAGCTCCTCCAGCAGAGGATTTAGCTCCTAGATGGACACTAATGGGCAGATTTTTTTTCTTGCTGGCAAAAGCAATGTGTAAATACCCTGCAGTTACCAATATAGCTCAGCTCCCAGCCAGATTAATGGGAGGTGTCAGCGAGCACAAAAAGAAGCAAAAAAATGGAGGGGACAGTCCTGCTTCCCGCAGCCCCGTGGCTGATCCTAATGCCCCGTCCTTTTTCTATCAATCAAAGCTGATTGGCAAAGCTTTTTAATTCAAGTCTCTAAGCAGGATGATCAGCCTTTACTTAGCCAGTGTTGATTTCCAATTGACCAGACTGCCCTGCAGCAAGGTATCGTCTTATGGCACAAACCTTCTTACAGGAGATAAAGAAACTGAGACCTCCCCGATCCTCCTCGTTACCACCCCGGCCCTAACGAAGGTGCCCATCCCGCTGCCCTCCTGTTGTGGGCTGGAATCCCAGCGCTGCTGCAGTGTGAAACAAGCCTGGCTCCGGCAGCGCACAGCCCATGGCACAGCTCCCTGCCTATTTTTAGCTGCTTTTTCAGAGAAACGGGGCTGATGCAAGCGGCTGCCCGGCACGGGGCTCCAGCCGTCACCCACCGCATGGGAGGCGGAGCGTCGGGACAGGGTGGCAGCTCCAGAATGGGCTTAAGGATGTTGTTGGAGAGCCCGACCCCACCGAGCAGAGATACGAGCAGATCGCACAGCCCCATCACGCTCAGCACTATTTATTATCATAGAGTCATAGAATATCCTGAGCTGGAAGGGACCCACAAGGATCATCGAGTCCAACTCCTGGCTTCCCTTCCCTTGGCCTGGGGGCACGCAGCAGCATCCACACTGAGTGGCACTGATGTTTAAAAAAACGTAAATGCCAAAAGATAGAATATTAGATGATTCCTCTAAGCCTGTCTGAATATTCCTATTACTGAACACTGAAAGACCATTGCACTAATGACCCTTATAAAACCAGCCTGAGTTTTAGTGCTCAAAAAGCTGCTTATCTGCTCCTCTGGACTAAGGAGACTCAAATGCCTTTTAATTATCAAAAGGGCTGAATTATGTCTCGGTTTAAACCTGGAAGTCAGAAGAGCCACAGAGCTCTAAAGGAGGCAAAGTTCTTTCAAACCCAAGCTCAACTCAGAAACAGCATGTGTCTTCAGGAGTCATCGCTTAGTAATTTGTCTGCTTTCAGCTGAACTCATTTCCGAGTGGCTTCCATTCAACTGACTTGATGAGCTTGAGCTTTCCAGTCCTCAAGGAAAGCCCCAGTGCCGAGTGATGGGGCAATAGCAGGGAGGGGCCCAGCACCTGACCCTGGTTTGTGGGTCCCACTCTCTCCTAAAATAATAGAATTGTGCAATCATAGAATCATTAAGGTTGGAAAAGACCTTTAAGATCACCAAGTCTAACTATCAACCCGTCACCACTGTGCCCATTAAACCACGTCCCCAAATGCCACATCTCCACATCACGTCACAAATGAACCTTAATAAGGGACACCATTTCAAGTGGGATGGGGACCAGGGGCAGCACCGTGATCTGTGCTGGAATGGCAATACCAGAGCAGTGGGATGGGATGGAGCAGGACAAGCATCTGCTCCCCTCATCACCTCCTGCTCCCCCCTCAAATTTGGAGACTGAGAGTTTAAATTAACAAAGCTCAATCTGCTTACTTGTACAACCTAATACAGCCCGGTAATCCTGGGAGAGCTCAGCATCAAAGGCAATCGTTTCACTTGCAAGCTGTTAGAGCTTTGAAAATGGAGTTCTGCTTTATGGAACGGCAGCCCTGCATAAGCGCCAAGCTCCTCCAGGCCCAAGGATGATAGACAAAAGCAGCAGACCTCCGGGGGCACTGGGTGTATGCTCTGCTTGCAGATTTATGGGTCTGCCCTGGCTTTTGTCACTTGTGTGCAGCACAAGTGCTGTATTTGACACTTTAAATCAAAGAACAAAGAACGTCAGCGGCAGAGGGGACGAACCTGAGCCGAACTGATTTGTTTATCCTGCAAATCAGCGTCTGCTAAGACCTATTTCTTTCAGCTCTCAAGTTGTCATCATGGAATATTTTGCCTTCTGTGCAGCCTAACTACAGGCACGGGAGGCAAAAGCTCTCATTTTGCTCACAGCCATCAGCAGGGCTGCACTCTGAACAAGCACAGTTAAACCCAGCTGTGCTGCAAGGCTTCAGACCCTTCCCCATCTTCATAGCCCTCCTTTGGACAATTTCTTTTCTCTTGTGGATCCCCCATCCCTGGAGGCGTTCAAGGCCAGGCTGGATGCAGCTCTCGGCAGCCTGGTCTAGTGGTTTGCAACCCTGCCCGTGGCAGGGGGGTTGAAACTAGATGATCTTTAAAGTTCCTTTCAACCCGCTCTATGATTCTATGATTCCCTTCAGGAGCACACTCGCCTCTGCTCTGCCCCCAGGACCCATATTCTGTCCAGGAGTGCATCTCCAGCTTTGTTGGTGACCGCCTGCAGCGAGATGTTGTCTTCCTGCCCTAACCCTGCTGCTTATCAGCAGCCCTGGGGCTACCCCAGTGGTCCTGGTTGCAATGCATGGCCATTGTTTCCTCTTTAGAGCTGCAGAATTAGGTAAAACAACCAGCTTCTCCCCACGTTTCATATTCGCAGCTGCAGGTTGCAAACTAATTAGCTCCCCTATCTGCAGTCATCTCCAGCATGCCCATTGGGTCTTCTTTAAGAAAGGGTCATTTAAAGAAGAGCAGTATGGAGCCTCAAGCACTTAGGGTTTTCTTGGAGAGATGAGGAGTTTTTATCCTTAAGTCACTACATTCAGATATAAGCACTTTGCTCCCCCTTGCTGATACAGAGGTGCTGAAAACAATCACTGTGCACGGTGTTGGTATCCGCATGGGAGGGCTCAGAAGTTGTTTCACTTCTATGGCACCTCCCTGGATGCTTTCAGAGCAGTGGCCTCAAACATCCCATGGATTTCAGCCTGGATGCGACACACTGGAGCAGAGCTTACGGCAAAGTAATACTGCCATTTATGTACAGAGATGATATTAAAAGCACATCCTCTGAAGGTCAGCCCAGGAGAACCAAACAGGCGAAGGGCTGGATGGAACTGCTGCGTCCCACACATCTGCCTGGGCTGGAAGGGAAAAGGGAGAGGGAAAACGGAAGGCAGCACGTAAGCAAAGTCCTCTCCCAGAGTCCATGCAGGAATTTGGAGCACTCGAATCGTCCATCTGCACAGAATCTTTTCCAGGTCTGACCCTGATCCCGGTGCATGCTGAGGCAGGACTACGGGAATTTGTAATCAGTGCTGCAGACATGATTTAAGACCCTATAATACGTATCTTGCTATCACATCACAGCCCTTTGCATTGAGGAGCTTCAAGTATTGTATTTTCATGCATATAGCTGGCATCTCAGATAACTCACGACACTGTAAAAGCACTGTCCTTTGCAAACAAGAACTTTGCTAATCTGCATCCTGAGATAACCCAGGGGTCACATCAGAGATCAGCTATGGACACGATCGGGGCGCAGGGTGGTGAGTGGTTACCTCTCCTTCACTGCAGCCTCCCTCCTCCATCCCTGCTCCCACCTCCCTGTTCTGCAGCCCCCAGCTCCCCCCAGCCCACAGCAGTGGGCTGAGTCACCGGGACCAGCAGCACCTTGTGCATCTCACCCCGACCCTCTGCCTGGGGCTTCGGGCTGTCTCTATGAGCAGTTGCCAGCACATGGACCTCTGCAGGTTCAGCCCCAAAGTTGTGCTGAGAAGCAAGTCACCAATTCTGGATTTTTTGCTTGTGTTGCCTTCTCAGAGGCTGCTCTATCCAGATCATCTTTCTGCATCTGTCTGTGTGCAGACAGCAAAACCTCCCCAGTGCAAATTTCCCTGCCAGCCTGCAGAAGCTGGGCAGAGCCGAGCATGTACAGGGATGCTTTCAGAAGCCGCGAGCCTAAAATTAGACTTCTCATGCCACATTTGGCACCTGAGAGCTGACCTGATTTTCAGAAGTGAAAATTCACAACCTGGTGCGTGTATGGCTGCAAACTGCATCGCAGCAGTGAGTCTGCAGTGGTTGTGGATCAGCTTCCCAAATCCTGCTTTGCACAGCTAGGGCAGGGCTACAGCACAGCAGGGTGCCATGCATGTAAACCCAGCTGCCCTCATTAGGGGACTCACCTGCAGAGCTGGTGCATGAAATCTGTGCCCCCACCCTGCCTCCTGCAAACCCTTCCCACCTGCAGAAATGTCTGCTCTTCTCTTTCAGGTGCTGTGCTCTAGCAAATTTGCACATGCATTTATTCAGCTGATAATGACACAGTGCATTTGCAAACATCAGCTCGGGGCAGAGCAATTGGCCGAGAAAGAGTTTATTTAAAAGCACTGATGTATTTTATGGCTTTAATAGGAGCTGCACAAGGCCAGCAGCTTCTGCAGGACAGTGACACGCTACAACTTTATTTTAGCTAAACCTGTGGGTGTCTGAGCTCCTTTGCACACACTGCACCTTGGGGCTGGTGTTTGTTTTCCACCAGATGAATTATACCCTCATTGCAGGGTTTGGTAGAAAGGGTTTTGAAAGCAAATGGGGTTGTGAAACACTTTCACTGCACCTAATGCACTGCAAATAACAGTGGGGAAAAAAAAAAAAGACAGCACTCTGGAATGCTGAGAAAATTGCTTTGATAAACCAAAGTGTTTAAAATAAACTTTAATGTTATTGATTTTAACCCATGTCGGGAAGCTGAAGCAATATGAATTCTTGTTACCTGCTCCTCACTTGCTGCAACGAGCCCCCTCGGACCCAATGGTGATGGTCTGTAGGGTCCCTCTTTGGAGCCCTCCTGCCTGCAGCCCTCTTCTCTGTAGAGCAGATGTCCCAGTATGCATTTTAGGTCTCTCCTTTCAAAGAAGCACAACATAACTCTGCATTTGTCTCCAGGTTTTCATAGACGTGGTTACATAGAGCTACTTCTTAACCCCTGTGGGCTCTGTGCTGTCCTTTTGGCTCAGCCCCAGGCTGTAGAAATGTGGAAAAAATGACAATAATGAAAAAAAAATCTATTGATGAAGTAGCTCTGCTGTACCGGGGGCTGGGCACCCACAACAGGAGTGCAGGAGCCCCAGGTCCAGCCCCAGCTCCCCAGCAGTATCACCAGGTATTGTTCTTTGCTCCTCAAGGCCATGCCTTCCTCCACCATAACCCATCCCGCTTCCCTACATCAGCTGAGGCAATTTGCTTTGCTTTTCACATATACCAACAGCACCCCTCTGAGTATTACATTCTACAAGTCCAAGCTTTTAAACATATATACCAATATGTACCATTTCTGAAAGTCCATTAGCACTGCCAGAGCCCTTGGTGTTGGGTTACAGAGCTATTTGAGGGGCAGATAGTAACAGCCTTCAGTCTCGTAGGCACAGGTTTAGGACCAGGACAGCCCTTTGGGTGGCCAGTGCTGGCCCTATTGGCCACATCCCCCCATGTGCTGATGGCCACAGCACTGCCTACGCTTGGGGACCCAGGAGCCAACTGTGGACCTGAAATGGCAGAGCCTGGCAGCAGAATGAGGGTGTGATTTGGTCCTGCCAATGTATTTTTAGACTTTCTATTTCAGACTACTCCTCACCAGCAGAACATCTGTTGGATCATTTTATAGCTGTGATTGTTTACTGGAGACTGACTGACACCAACACCGCAGGGATATGATAATAGTATTTTTGTTGCGTAGCTGTAGATCCGCGCCACTGGAAGGGACGGGTAAAGGAGCTGTGTTTAAACACCACGGAGAAGGGAATACATGTTTAAAGCAATCATTTTCTCGCTACTTGTGGGATCATCGAGGCCGTAAAGGACAAAAGCAATCTCTGGGCTAATGTTTGCTATTCAGAGATTACCTTGAATTTGACCCTTCTGCTCAATTTACTCTGTCTAAGCTGCCGATATGGTCATGTCCAAATGCCACATGAAGTCAATTAATCTGGGCTTTACAGTGGCAACTCTGCCCAGGGACTCTATGGTTTCTGTACTGTCAGTTCCTCCGAGCGGCTTATCTGCAGGGCACGTCGGATAAAGGAGAGCACGGGTTTGAAATGATAAAGTTGTGGTTTATTCTAACAAAAAAAAAAATAAAGGAGAAGGGAGAGGGAGGGAGGCAGACAGGGCACACGGTTTCCATGGGAAGAGAATCAATCCGGGCAGAATTTCCAGCAAGGCACATTTAGACGCGGCGCGTAATGGAGCTTACATTGATTTTCTTCCATTTACTGTAAGGTAACTGCGAGTGAAACTGTAACAGGAAACTTAGAAATGCTCTTCACAGAAGCTATATTTAGGCAGACACACTGACATGATACCACTGAATAAAATAAACATGCAGGAGACAACCAGTCCTGGGAGACTTTCGGCTGCATTCGCATGACATGCAGCGAGCGGGGTGAGCTGTTCTCAAGCCATCTACGCGACCTTTCCTGCAGAAGCCTATAGAAAGCCAGCGTGCTGCTGGGTAAACCGGGGGCACCTCCCTTCAACGCAGGATTTTGCCCCTCCTGGATGAAGCAGGCCCCCTGCTCGCCGGCCTGGCCGCAGCTCTCCGGGCTGCCGGTCTCTTTTATATAACAGGGTAATTTATGGCTTGTTGTCAACAGAAGGAGCAATGATTTGTTTGCCACGCCGGTGGGAAGAGATGAGTTTTCTCAGAAGTCCGGGTCATTTCTGGAGTTAGGGGCAGCTGCTGCTTCTTCAAACGCTCTGGAACTGCGTCCCGCCTGAAATTAAGCCATGCAACTCTGTGATGCCCCCGTGGTGCACACGCTTTGCCCATACTGAGCTCTCTATTGCTCCTTTCCCACTGCCAAGGGGCACCTTTCCCTAAAACGACAGCTCCCAAATCCCAGAGGAAGAGATCACTGTGCCCAGGGCTCTGCTCACTTGTAGTTCCTGCTTGGGGTCTTTGCAGAGCAGCCACATACAAGTCACTTAACTCCCCTGTAAGTGGGAGCAATGATGCTTTCCCTCCTCACAGCCCGCACGTGACACACGCTATGTAAATATTTAGTATTTGAGCCAACTAATGCTTGCTGGAGCAGCACAAGTGAATATCAGATCTGCAAACATTACGTCCAGGAATGCAGCAGAGAACACTATTTATTTTTATGAGCTAAGTGCACACCTTCTCCCCTTAGCTGGAAGGGCTGCTTTGCCACCGGAGGGGAAGGCGTAAATGTCGCAGATTCGAGTTCATTCCTCCTTGAAGTTGGCCTTGCAGGCATTAAGGGTGATGTGGTCAGAGATGTGAAAGGACAGAGGTTGATGGTTGGACTACATGATCTTACTGGGTTTTCCAACATTAATGTTTTTGTGATTCTATGTGTTCCCACCAGGCTGGCAGATCGCGGGGTGCCACCACCATTCCCCAACATTTGGAGAAGACAGAGAGTTCTGGTGAAACTCCACCTGGCCTCTGAATAAATAGGTATGGAGAGCAAAAGCCCTGAGTGCAAATTCAGAGAGTGGTGAGGGCTGGAAGAGTGTGCAAGGAGGCACAGGGAGCTATGCTGATGGTCTTTGCGTGGTCCTGGTATAGGAATGGGTCCCTGAGCAGCTGGGGAATAAAGGCACTCCACAAAGGCAGAGGGTGCATTTCAGCCCAATAAGGTGACCCATGTAATCTACTCTTTGTTATCAAGCACACCCATTGTTTCCAATCTTCTTGTTTATACCAAGTGCCAAAATGATGGATTCATCTGTAGGAACCAGCCACGTGAAATCAACCCCTTGTTTTTGCATACCTGGGGTTAAGTCACTTCTCTGTGCATTAAAGCACATTTTATCTATCTGCCCACCAGAAAATAAATCATCTCTCCTGACCCAGACCGACCGCTGGGTTGATGGGTTTGCACGAGCAAGGAATTGTCCCATTTTTTGCCCGCACTTAACACTTGGTTGCATTAATCACACAAAGGCGATCGCCAGGCTGCTACTTCTGCCAGGAAGAGGCGAAAACCCCCCTCTGTGCTTACAGACTGCAGAACACGCTAAGTGCTGAAGCTGCAGGCTAAGATAAATATGTTGCGTAGATATTTCAAACTCTTGCAATGGCTCAAAATCCTACTGCTCCCAGGATGAGTTTCTGTACGGATTTCACTTGTTACAGACGAATGTCTGTTAGGCGAGATGCTCTCCTGTGTGCGCTCTATCTTTCCAATGACTACTGTGGTAAATCTGCACGAGACTTGTCCTGCAGAAGGCCACCACGTGACAATGAGTAGTGCTTGCCAGTGCCACTCACCTTCACCATATTTAGCACTGCAAGCATCAGGTGAGGATGATCTTGCTCCAGCACAGCCCAATGGCATGGGAGGGAGGAGGAGGCTTCAGCAGAAGCCAAAGTGAATGAAGTATAGATGTCACTTGTTGGTCATTCTGCTGCCTTTTTTAGAGTTTGGTCACAGGGAGGCTGCTAGGCAAGGGGATGGTTGGGGACCATTTCTTTACAGCACCAGTAGCTTGCTCCGAGAAGTACCTGCTCCTCTGGAGCCCAAGCACCTAGCTATCTCCAAACACAAGACAAGGCATGTTCCAGCAGTGGCACCCAGAAGGAATGAGGTGGTGCAGGTGAAGGAATTGAAGCCTGGAGAAGGGTGATGCATGCGCAAGGCGTCGTGGACACAACACAAGCCGTCGAGTGCCATCTGCTGCTATCTGGAGATCATGTTAGCTCTGCGAAGGGCACGACACTTAGGGGTCTGCCTAATATGGAAGGAAAAGCAGGAATGAGCTCAGTGGTGCTGCATCTGCTCTCCAAGGCTAAGGACAAGCAAGGAACGGGTCTGGAAATTGTATAGATCTGTCGGCTGGCTCAGCACAGCCCTGATGCAAATGTAGCCGTGCCCCTGATCTGGGGAGGAAAGTCTTTCCCAGTGATGTTTTTCTTGCCACAAAATGTTAATAACGTGGTGTGAGGTCCTTGCAGACAGGTGATTGCTCTTCCAGCTGCACAGCTCTCTGCATTGATATTTTGTGCTGCTGGAAGGACGGCTGGGAGGGCACAGCAGTACTGGCAAAGAGCTGGCATGGGCTGCAAAGCAACTGTAGCTTCTGAGCAGCAGCATCCCATAGGAAGCAGCTGGGTTGGCACATCTCAACCCCGCAGCTCAAGCCCAGCATCCGGGTAGAGCCAGCAGGAATCTGTTTGGGTGATGTTTGCTGCTTCCACAGCCACAGCCTTCTCCAGAGATGGACAGAACTGCCACACTGGGATGTGATGTGTGGGCCACCAAGGGAAGGAGGTGGAAAAGAGGATGGTCACCTGCCACGGCCCATGGCTCCCCAAACCATATCTCCATCATGTCAGGGCTTCGCCAGAAGGGAGAGGATCCACCCAGAGACAGCACTGCAGCCAAGAACCCCTTAACCATTCCATACCTGAGGAAATGCAACTCCTTCCCTTGGTATTTCTCCTTGACCTCTCCCTCAATACAAAGCAAGGTTCTGCTCTGGAGCCCATGCCTCGTCTCGGTACATGGACTCAGCTGCATACACAGGGCTGAGCCTGCCAAATTTCTCTGCTCTCAGATCATGCAAGACCTGCAATTTTGGAATGAGTGTTCTGGTGACTATTGCAGTGCAGCACCGTGTGAGCTTGGCCCCTTGCCTCGCTTCCTTCAGGAAGGCTGACTTGGTGAAGAGGGAAGATTCATTTGTCAGAGCTGTAACAGCTGCAGTGCAGTTCAGTTCTCTGCCAGTCCCGCAGCTGACAGCTTTTTCACAGCCCTGCCCTGGTAACATGCAGAGCTCCACACTGAAAGCGGTGATGTCTTTAGAATCGGATGAGGCAGCTTCTGGATGGGAATGCTGTGTTTGTGAGAACCCAAAGGCAGAGGCCGGCGGTGAGCTCCCACACTGCGGATAAGGAGATGCACCAAGACTGTGGGCCTGGCAGGAGCAGGACCAGGCCCATGTTGTGTGTGCCAGCAGCACCTGCTCGCTGTGAGTCAGCCCAAGGGCAGGAGCCTCTTGAGAGAACATAAGAGGGGAAGCAGATATTTAAGTAATTAGTCACAAGCATAATGGCTTAATCGAGAGCCTGCTGGAGGCCGTTGGGCTCTGCTGTACCAGAAGCTGCTCAGTGCTAGGCGCAGGGGTGAAGTGTTTTGCCCAGGAGCACTGCAGGCCCTGTCCTCACCTCATCCCTTGCCAGTGCCAGGGCCACCAATAGACAACATGTTATTGGCCTCTCCTCCTTTTTGCTGCCCTGTTGGGTGCTGCTGCTTACCCCAGCACACTGTCAGATTGACATCTACAGCGATGACCTGGGTATTGCTGCAACCCAATCCAAGGGAGCAGAGGGAATGAGATGCTGAGAGGCGGTGGCACGTTGATGCTGCTCACAGCTGGTGACTGATCGGGTCTTCAGTGCAAAAAGGACACTGAGGGTAAACCAAGTGCCTCTCTGAAATGAAAAAATCCGCGAGCAAAGAGAATTCAATGGAATGATCTGAACACAAAAATCCAGAGGCTGAAACTTGTATTAGTAGATGTCTATTTCAAGTACTGACTAGAATATATACTACTAATAGATAGGAATAAAGAGCACGCTGCTATTAGTAAATTTGGTTGAAACCTTTCTGCTTAGACATTTTTGCTAGCAGAAACAGTAACTTTCACATATAAAAGCCTTTCTGTATTCACGAAAGAAATTCAGGTTTTCCTGAGGAATGCCAAAATGTTTCAATGCCACTAAAACTTCACCTTGACAAAAATATCTCAACAGGAAAAGGAGCGGAAGAGATAAGGAGAGGATTTTCTTGGTCCGCTTTAGCCATTAGCTAAAGTGATATCTTGATTTCATGACCTCCAATAAAATGTTAAGCTACAAGACAGGGAATAGTCCCTGCACTAAGAAGTTATTTTCTGTCTCTACTGAATGTATCTAGAAACATTTTGGCACAATGCAAGAAGTTCTGATAAGAGATATTGCCGACAAATTCCCAGCTGCATTAGAATATAAACATAAAAGACAAATAAAAAGAAAAGAAAAATAACCCCCAAACCCAAAAAGGGAACAATTTATGTTAAGAGAAAGAAAATCAATTGCTATAAACAAAGAAAGAGCTTTGTATTAGACCTTTCTTTTGTGTAGCCCACCTACTTCAATCTGATTCAGCAACTGAAGGCAGAATGTTTTTTTCAGTGTCTGCCATTTGCTTATCGGGTCTATGAAAATACACTATCAAATCTAAATTGTTACTTCTTGCCTGTTGCCTGGAGGCAAATCCTCTGCACAAAGAAGTAGGACTGTGGCCACGTCTTTCCTTGTAGTAAAACAAATGAGAGCAAGGAGGGAATAAAAGCCACCAGCAAAACCCACTCCTTCTGTTTAAAATTATAGATGTAAGCAAAGAGCCCAGGGAGCAGCCCATATTAGGCAAAGTGCACTCTTTTCTTGTAAAAAGTTTGAAGAATTGAAGGCCTGCTGTCCACACTTACAATCGTCAGCACACTTGTGTATTGCAAAAGAAAACAAGAGGAGATGCGAGGACACTGGAGCAAAAGGAGGGGTTTCAGCAGGATAAGAGGTGGATGGATGGGGTGAGCACAGAAGGCACAGCACTGCCTGTGATTACAAACCCAAAGCTTATTTTAGCCCTGAGACCCTCACCGTGTGTGACAGTGCTGGGTAACCAGCGGACACTGCGAGGAATCCAACCTGGCACAGAGGCACAATGAGAGGCCGTACCTGGGTCAGGATCCCAGGTATGATTCCTGCCAGCCCCGCAGCTGGAAATGTGCTCATTGGTATCTGGTCTCTTTCAAGCCTCAGGGATCAGATTGGTTTATGAACCTGCTTATACTAAGAGCAAACAATTTATCACCGCGGATTTTCCGTGGAGTCGCCTCGCTGTTGTTCCTCTGGCCTCGCAGCTACCTGCCTGCACCCGCTGCTTTGGGAGCCCTGCAGCCCTGCAGCCCCAGCAGGAACCTCTCCTTCCTCCTGCATCACAACACACCACAAACTCAGAGTTTTGAGCCTTTCTTCTTGCATTTCCCATCATTCTTCCTGCAAGGTGGCATCGATCACAACTATTGTGTAAATGGCACTGGTGCGTAACATGAGCAGGAATGGTGCGCTCTGCATCACATGCAGGCAGCTTTCTTCCTTACGTGCTGTGGCTTTTGGGCTGATTGCACCACAATCAAAAAGGTGTGGTTTTTTGTTTTTTTTTTTCCCAGATTGGCTCCACATACCATATAGTGTGTTTAAAATTGCTGCATCAACAAATCAAAGTAAACAGCCTTCTCTCCTCTGTGAGATGATGAAAAACATAAATTATGTAGTCTTTAAACAAATGGTAAAGAGTTTCCTTATTAGGCTTCAGGGTCTTCTGTGTGTATATGCCCCTTGTAAAATCCTTGTCATTCCTGGGTCTGTAGGTCTGTATAATGTTCTTCACAGATTCAATTGAGTGGTCAGCATACCGAGCCTGGGCTGGGGGATTTGACATAGGCAGACACACGCCCATGCAGATGTATATAAACTACAGTGAAAAAGTTAAAATCTCTGCTGACTCTTTGGCAGAACTTTTCTTGAAGGTGAAAGCTTCTAGTAGACTTCCTTCTCCGCTTCTCTTCCATAACATTTTCTCCATCTCTTGGCTTGCATAGAAATCACAGCATCATGGAATCATAGAATCTTTTGAGTTGGAAGGGACCTCTAAAGGTCATCCAGTCCCATCCCCCTGCAATGACCTCTTGCTTTACTGGGTAATAAAGACCAAGAGGAGTGTCTGCTTCCTGTCTGGGGACATGATTTCATCCTTCTCAGACACTCATAGTCCACCTCCATGTCCCCAAACCAAGGACCCAGTTGCATTCTCATCTACTGCCTTTTCCTTACCTCCACCTTCTCCCAGGACATAACACTGAAGAACCTGAAAACCAGGGAAATCTTGAAAACTGAAAGAAGACACTAAGAAAACCAAAGCTTTGCTCAGCTTCTTCATATTGGACTGGAACCAACATGTGCATGGGATTTTGGGGTTCATGGGTGGAGAAGAGTTACAAGGCATCATGCTCACTGCCCGCAAGCAGGGGATGGGGGACACCCAGCACAGCCCTGCAAGGAACAGCCCATCTGCAAAAGGACACTGCTGTGGCCGTCTGCTACCCAGGAGCACCTGCAAGTGTCTGAATCAGGGCCAGCCATTCCCTACAAAAATAATTTTGCTTAAACAAATAGAATCTAGTTCATTGTACTTGTTATAGGAAATATCTTGTATAAGGCAAATACTGAGGTTATCAGAGCAGATATGTCTTATCTAAGGCAAAGGGCAATTTTTAGGAGGGTCATCACTGTTTACTGATTAAACACGATTCTGATGGGATGCCTGGCATGTACTTATCCATGGAAATGCTTTACTTCTTCTGGGCAGCCTTTGAGAGCAAAGCCTAGGGGCTGGTCTCCTGCCCAGCTTCTGTTTCCCATGCAATCACCTGTTATCTCAAAGCAAATGTAAAACAAGGGAGGAGTACCAACAAGAACTTTGCAAAATGGGGTGCTGAACAACAACTAGGCCTACAAGGACTACAGCAACACAAATACAAAGTGTGTGTAGCTTGCTTGATATCCCACCATTCTGGCTATCCTCCGTCTTCTTCCTACAAATTCACCCCACCATGCTGCTGGGTCCGAATTGAGATGCAACCCACATGAAAGGTAGCAGATCTCTCTGTCTACCTTACCTGAGTCAATGAACAAATATCATAGGATCAAGCCATAAAACTGAGGTTTCTGAGGATGAACTCTTTTTTTGGGTCTTATTTCTCATGGACTCTTATGGATTGTTCATATCTTTGAAACTGTAAGTAGGACCTCTTGATGTTTTAGCTAGGGTGGAAGATTTGCAAAATCAAAAAACAAAACAAAACAAATACTGCATAGGTGAGAAAGCAGGAGTAAAGGTGTCTTTCGCTACATCATCACCTCAATTTTCTTGCCCTGGTGGTCCCAGCAAAATAAATGTGTGGCAACCTAGAAAGTGAGGAATATACTAAACAAATGCGTGGAAGTAATCTGCCACACGGCTTGTGCAATTCACATGAGGGCATGTGAAGGGGAAAAATGTTTTCCCCAGTTAGTTAAGGAGATTTTTTTCAATTAAATGGGCATTTTTCAGGTGATGAGCAATTTGAAGGTTATTTTTGGCTTTGACATCTTAGCATGTATTGCAGTTGGCTTCTTTAAATAATCACGTTTTAAAAACCCCAATGTAAGGCTATCTACAGTCTCTTCTTTGCTTTCAGCACTATCAGTCCTTCATAATTTTATCTGATTACTGCTAATTTCACTTGTCCCACATGGTGAGACTCCCCTGGACTAGCAATGCTTGCATCCTCACCCTCAGCTCTGAGGCAGAAAGGTTCAAGATTTGGAAAAATAAGTGAAGACTTACTGGGGGGCAAAAAAAAAAAAGCAGCTTATGCAAAGAAATGTGGTGATGAGCATTTAGAAAAAACACCTGCTGTTTTACCTTTGCTGAAACTTTCTGCCATGGGTAATTGAAGGCCATTTAACGTAACATCAGGGACCCAACTTTTGTTTCATTTACCTCACAGAAGAAAAAAAAAAATGAAAGAAATAAAAATCTGTTATATTCTCAGGAACTAAACCTCTGTAAAAGGGATTGGAGGTCACCAGTAGGCGTATGAAATCTAGGCAAATTTACATCATGTAGGAGTCCCCAGCTTTTCAGCCACTGTGTAGCTATTAAGTGAACGATCAGCGGTTCATTATATCAGTGCTGGCACGCTGTACAAGGCAGCAGATGACTGTGTAACACATTTCAAGCAATTACTGTGAATCAGATTTAGCTCCTGCTTTCATTGAGGGCTGCTCACCATTATCTCCTGCAGAGACTGTTTCACGCATCAGCTTCAGGGAGGTGTGCACCAGAATGCCTCTCCCTGTAGATCCATGGGTGCAGAGAGAGATGCAGGAGGTTGATGGGTTGCATCTCCTCTTTCTTACTCTATCTTGGGGTCTATCTTGCTCTCATGCACAATGGTTGTGAGGTGCATCCTGCTCTTCCTGCTCTCGTCTTTGCCCATGCATGCACTGATGGTGTGGATGCTGCCTTATCTTTATTCCCGCTAAGCCTTGTTATCTGGACTCTGCTGTTTATTGCTTTATAGATCCCCATGTAGTCATCTCGTGGCTGCACACGTGGCCTGTGATAGGAAAAAACAAAATGGAAGGGCAATTCCCATAGACCCAGAGACTTATTACAGTAACCAGTGATTCCTGACAGACCCTATAGAGCCAAGACATCAAATAGTATTCCAAAACTACCAACATCTGCACATTCAAGTGGCTCTCTGGCGCCAGGAGAAAAGACCAGACATAAAGCCCTCCTGCCTGCTCCAGGAGGAAGAGTAGCACCAGTGACACAGCACTCTGCTGCCCAGGAGAGCCGCTAATGGCCTTCCTTATCTCCTGGCAGAAGCCGCTGGGGATCACCATCTCCATTTCCACTCATCCTCACCTCCCATTAGTTCAATCTGCAGCAAAGGAGAAGAATAAAACATTTGCAGCACTGGTAAAGATGCGCAATGCAACTCATCAGGGGTTGAAAGGCAAAAGGAGATTAGAAGGACACTGCTTGGATTTAGACATTCTCGGGCTGTCTTCACCCAGGCTGATACCTGCGCAGCTCCCACAGCAGCATGCACCACTTGGACAGAAGGAATCACAGAATCATAGAATGGCTTGGGCTGGAAGGGACCTCAAGGATCATCAAGCTCCAACCCCAGCGCTGCAGGCAGGGCCACCAACCTCCATATATCTAACAATAGACCAGGCTGCCCAGGGCCCCATCCAACCTGGCCTCGAACACTTCAGGGATGGGGCACCCACAATCTCTCTGGGCAGCCTGTTCCAGCACCTCACCACTGTCATAATAAAGAACTTCCCCCTGACATCCAACCTAAATCTTCTCTCCTTCAACTTCAAACCACTTCCCCTTGTCCTGCCGTTAATTTCATTCCTTCTTGAGCAAGAAGGGAATGATCCTCCCCATCTGTTTTCCTCCCATTGCATAGCACCCCCTGAAGATCACTGCACCTTTCACTAAGTTTAGATATAATGGTGACAGGAACATCAAAAAGTCCTTAGAAAAATAAATTTGCTTTGACTGTTGTAACCTAATTGGGGAGCTGATTTATTTTCTTTACAGCCCAAAGCCCCAATTTTTGGGTTGCATGAATAGCATGCAGGGGCCCAACGCTCAACCTGAGCTTTGAATGGCATCCCACAAAGCATTTGCTTTGCTCAGACCCCAACGCGATGGCGAGCAACCAACAAGTGAATCAGTGCGGTGCTGTGGATCTGTTTATCAGATAGCAACAATCATTTGTGGAAACGTCTTTTGTAGCAACAGAAGAGCCTATTTGCTGGTAGCACTGACTAATGTAAATGAGGATTAATTAATGTTTTCCTGCCGTGATGTTGGCACCGATAGTGCCTTATTCATGTAATTTAATTTCTATTGACAGGCTGCTAATGGAAACGGATAGCGATGGGTGTCTCTCCCATCAGGCACGCTCTGCCACACAAATAATTCTCTGAACTGGCAGTTGGTCTCGTTCATCGCTGGAAATGTGAGGCAGTGAAAGGGGACGACTCAGAAACGAGAAACAAAGGGATCACTGTCCGACCCGCAGCAATCACTGCCCAGGTGATTGAACCAGGTGAATCTAGGGACTTGGGTCTAGCTGGGGTCCCAAATGATGGCTGCACACCTTCCCAGCGGGCAGGAGATCGTGTAGAGCGAGTGGTGTGTAGGCAGCCCCATAGCTGCCGCCTCCATCTAAGCATCCTTTCATCCCTAGGAAATTGTGACTTTCCAATGGACCGTGATTTTCTCCCAGATGTAGCCAGTCACACACAAGGCTGACCTGAAGTCCTTCAGGGGAGCAGTGAATGACCCTATGAGGAGGCTGGAGGCCAACACACATCACCACTCTCCTTATGTAGCTGAATGGCAGGAGAGCACCTTTCAGCATCTCCGTGTCTTCACACATCACCATATGTCTGACACTGCAAAACTTTTAGCTGTGAAGATCTTTCCTGTGGCTGCCCTGAAGTGCTCAAGGCCATGTTTTGGGCCATACTCCTGCTTGTATGATGGCCAGCAGAAAAATACCTCAAACTGTGAAATGTGCCTGGTCACATGGACTGGGTGGGTGGAACGAGAGGAACTGACCCGCCACAACCAAGCCAGAACAAAGTCCAGCTGCACCTCTCTGACAGACATGAGCAGCACAAAGCAAGAGCCCCACAGCCTGTAGCTGCCCCGGATAACTCTGCTTGTCCCCACATGTCACAGCCTGCAGCTCTCCCTCTAATCTGATCACCCTCTACATGCTCACCGCTGGCATTTGCTTAATCTTCATTCCTTCACGACCCTCCATCCTTGTCTTTTCAAAGGGAGAGCAATCACCTCTGCCCTCCAGGTATGCAAATACCCCACTCTGACCAGACTGCAGGCTTCTGCTGTGCTTTGTCCTGATTTCAGCAAGAATAAGGCAAGCCTGGCAGCTCAGAAAATGAAATCCTTGCCACCTCAAGTCAGGCGCCCAGAACTGGAGAGCACTGATGTCACAGTGGGCAGTAGTGTCCAAGTGGACCAGAAAGCTTCCCCACGCATTGACATGTGGGACTGGGTGTCCAGCTGTGCCCCATGCTCTGACTGGTGTCAGCAAAGCCGTGGTGGCTCTCTCAAGGTCCTGGTAGTTGAAAACATTGTTCTGCAGTAATTTATTCCCTGCTGCCATGTGGGGTATCTCCTTGTTCTGTGAGTTTACCCACGGAGACCAGACATCTTTGGCTGCCACCATGGGTGCCTTTAGGCAAGGAGCCAAAGGCAGTGGAGTGCACTCACATTTGGCTGGGCTCCAGAGGTGTTCCCCATCCCTCCTCCTGCCCACACTGAACCAAAAATAACATTAGCTGGGAGAGAAGGAGTAGAAACACCTCCACAGCCTCCTGCTTAGGGCACCTCCTGCATTTAGAATTAAACCAATGCAGAAAGAGCTGGGGGAGCAGGGATAGGAGCAGAGGCCCTGCCTCTCCTTGCCATAAGGCAAGCTTAAGTTTGTACAGAGAAATTATGCTCTCAGGGTAGTTCAAGGTAAAACGTTAATTAAAGCTTGTTGAGACCTTGGCTTTTTGCAGTCAGCAGTGTGATGAACTCCAGTTCCCAGGCTCATGCTCATCACAGGGGCATTTCTGTCCTTTACCATGCTTTCCTGCAAGCACCTGCCTGCATGAAATCCCAAGCATCCCATCAGTGCTGGACACACAGCCCCGGCTCCTCTTCATGAGGATGCCAGTGTGTGCTGCAGTGCAGCTCCTTGCTCCTTTAGCATGCTGCGATATGGATAGGGCCACCCTTGATGATGTCTCTAAGCCTCCAGCAGCAAGCAGGCAGAGCAGCCAGCAGCACGACAGCAAGCTGAAATCCCTGCTGGGACGTGTAAGAGCATGCAGCACATTTGGGTGCCGGACAGAAAGTGCAGCTGTGTGTTTGGGATGCCCAGTACTCCTGGTCTGGGGTGTGCTCTGGCTGTGGCTCCATGTACCTCTTTTCTGGGGGCCTTATTTGGTGAAGCATTGGCACAAGTAGCCCAGGGAGGTGGTGGGGTCACAGTCCCTGGAGGTGTTCAAGAACTCTGGACATGTGGCACTGAGGGATGTGGTCAGTGGGCATGGTGGGGGTGGGTTGGGGTCGGACTGGGTGATCTTAGCGGTCTTTTCCAACCTTAATGATTCTATGATTCTACATGATGCTATGTGAACCAACACCGCCTACCATCTTCTGAGAAGAGTGCCTGCTGATCTTCCATTCGTAACAGCACTAATAGCAGTGTGCCACCCCACATCTTCACTGCCACCCCACGCAGACTTCCCATATCCATTTCACTTACAGAAGGCAATAATTACATGTTTTACATGGGAAGACACCTGCGGCATTGTTCAGCTCTCAGGTTCTGTGCCGCTCTCACAGCCTGAGAGGTACACAAATAGCCTCTTTAATAAGCCCCACATTCTGTTGGGGCGGGCAGTTGCTATGGTGAGAATTCACGGTGCGGTCAATGCACGTGGGCAGCTCAGCTCACCAGCCCGCGTGTACCCAGGTAGGAGTGAAACGCATTGCAGGGCAGGGGCGGAGGATGCACAGCATAGCACAGCAGGCAGTGAAGGCACTGAGCAGAGCTGCAAATGGGACCTATCTGCTCCTGCAGCCCTCGGGGCAGACTGATAGCGCATCGCTTCCTCTGCCTGCTGCATCCTCACCACCCGACGAAGGCTCCGGGGCTGTCAAACCGTCAGCTCGGTTTGACAACAAACTCGTTTCACATAGATGGTTACATTTAAAGAAAATAAGAGGAGGGAAAAAAGAAAGCTGTCGAAGCAGGAGAAGTCCACAGATGCTTCCTAGAAGTGGAGCGTTATTTTGCGATCTGGCACCCGTGTTTTAGCAGCCTATAAAAGGTAAAGTTGGTACTACAGCCAGCTACTTGCACCGCACAAATAGGAGCTGTGAATGTATTCTGGAAGTAATGTCACAGAGGACCAGATGGGAAATGAGCAGCACTCATTCTAATTTAACAAAGACAGCTAACCCAGAGCGTGCATTAACATGGAGCATTTTTCGTCTGCCTCCATTCAGAACAGATTCTCGGTACCGTTTCGAAGTGAAGGAAATTGAAGGAATACTTGCTCCATTGTGAATTACTGCTCTTTCAGAACTGGAAAACGTTGGCATCAGGAGCTAGGTGTAACATGCTTTGTCTGGAAATACATACAAGGACACAATACACCCCATGGGCGAGAGTGCGGCCAGCTCCTGGGTTGTCAAAGAGTCACAGAATCATAGAATGGCGTAGGTTGGAAAGAATCTTAAAGATCATGGAGTTCCAACCCCCTGCAGTGGACAGGTGCCAGTCCATGTAGGATTGCTGCAGGATTTGGGGCTCTGGGGAATGCTGCTGGCCTGCAGGGAGGGACTGCACATGGGGAGCGGTGAGGGGGCTGCATGGGACCAGAAAATACAGTCTGCACCCAAGGCAAGAGCAGGTCCCATCCCTATCTCCGTGCACACACATGTAGGCAATGGCTTTTGCACAACCTGTGCTCTGAACTGTGCTGCAAGGACTGAACATGAAGCTTGTTTGGAGGCTATCATATCCTCGGTGTGCTCATTTTTGGCTCCTTATGGGCTGCATCAAGTGGAACAAGCTCATTTGAGGGGAGGAACTTGAGTGCACGGGAATCTGGGGGATTTCTTTATGTGTTTAGTAGAGCTTAGATCCTATTTTTAAACAAAGCACCATTTCCATTCCCTCTCTTTTTTCCCCTTAAATATTTAGAAGGGATTAACTACAGAAAACAACCCACATCCTGAGCTGTTTTTCCAACTTGAATTCAGTCTTTCTATTCATTCGTTCATTATCGGAACCTCTCTCAACTTCCAACCTCCTTCATGCAGTTCAAATAAATCCCCATTCTTCCCCATTACAAACCCAAATTTTAATAACATTCTGCTCTGCAGAGCTCTGCATTTTAAACACAGCCCTTATCCATGATGGCAGCACAGCTTCAGCTCCTTGCTGACGGGTATCTGCCCCTCTCCAGAGCACTCTTTGTCTATGGGAAAGGCACAGAGAAACCTGTACCCATTCCTAAGGCAGCTCCAGCACTAATCTGGGGATCCCTGCTCCATAAGAAGCAGCCAGGGTCACACCACATTAGCGTTGTTTTTCCATCTGACCTTGAAAATCTGATCAAAATGCACAGCTCTGGCTGCGAGTTGACACTGTACACAAAATGCTTTTCACACGACCAAAGCACCTGGTTTAATGGATCCCTTCTGTTCCCCACGCTTTGCTTTGTAGAATCACTCAGCACTGTAGGTCTCTGCATTGCTCCTATGGGGTCCCTGCACTGCACCCCATGGGGTCACTGCACTAACACCTTTTTGTAGTGCAGCTCACCATGATTAAGATAGATCCGGGCCTGCTGAAGGTACTGGCAGCCTGTCTGCAAGAGAAGCAAGGTGCATGCTTTGAGGCTTGCTCATTCGTGGCTTTGAGAGTTTATAAAGCAATACCATACAGTGTGAGAGTGCTGCTGTGTGAATGTGTGGGGGATCACCATGGCCAGGAACAAAAAGGCAGGCTGGAAAAACCTTAACCTGCAATTATGTGTAGTTTGGTGCACCAAATCCCTCACAGCCCGCAGTGGTTGTTCCCTGCTCTCAGCCCCTGCAAAGCTAAGGTGCAGGTTGTGCCCCATCCATTATGACTGGAGTGATGACTTAAAATGGTCCCTGAAATAGCCACCCTTGCTGGCTAGGGCAAAGAAAGCAGCATGAATCTTCATAGGCAAGAAAGACTGATCATCTCCATCCCTCTAAAATCCTCCCTCACCCCTCCTCTCCTGGAACAAGCACACTTTTTAAAAGGCTTTTAAATAATCTCATGTTCCTTAACAAAATTACAGGAGCAGTTTCCTCCTTTAATAGCACTCTTCTTCTTGGTAATCTTGTTTTAGCTACAGTTTTTGATGGGAGAGCACTGGCAGATGAATCATCTGTCACCCCTCTTAGTTGTTTTGCCTGGCTCCAGGAAGGAAGATTCTAGTTTGGAGCACTGTCCCTTGTTCAGAAGAGGAAGCTCTCATTTATGCCTGCTTTTAACTAGGAGTGATAAAATTTTTATTTTAATGGCTAATCACGGTATAAACAGATGAATTGTGACTGTGGACTCTGATCCAGCACACTGGATGGCGTGGCCCTGGCCCTGAGTCACTTCTTTCAAATGAATTGAGCTGTCCTCTGCAAGCAAGAGCATCTGCTGAGCTCCTGAGCACCTCCTTACAGACAGCACTGGGAAGCACCAGCTGAAAGAAAGGCCAAAAGCTGACCAAGATCCAGGTATTAATAGAGACATATTATGGAAGGGTTTTAAGTGTTTTGGTTCAGGAGATGGATGCCAGGTCTCCGTCCTCTGACAGCAGATTATCCAAGATAACATCAATGTCAGTGGCATAGTCTGAACCCAGACTGGGTTTCAAGCAGGCAAACTTCTAACTGCCTCTTGGAAAATGTCCCTAAGAATTTTCCTTGGGAATTAGCATTGTATTGGCTATTGGCTAGAACCAAGATACCCAGAGTGGGCTTTCTTAGCATCAGTCAGACCAGTTCTGGACAGGAAGCAAGAAGGGAAAATTCTTTCCATGAATTAGACACTGGCTCCTTTGGTCACGTGTGCCATCAGTTACTTCATACTTTTTTCCTGGGAATGAATGCATGGCTGGGCAGATGGTATCATCAGGAAGGTTCTGACTTGCTTGAACTTGGGTGGGTATTCCAAGAAAAAGGACTGGTGATCAGAGCTAGCCTTCAATGCACAAAGCAGTAAGAGCATCTCTGGGACAGAAATTAATGCAGTTAGGATCTGCAAGGACTGGTTTCAAATGCAAACAGGTAAATACAAGCATCAAACACTTGGGTAGAGGCATATAAACTAGGGGAAATACCATTACTCATAGGATAATCATTGGAGGGATGCTGAAGAGGACAGTGGATCACCTGATGAAATAACACACACCGGATAAGGAATTCAGTAGAAGAGATTAAAATCTTGATACATAATCAAAATGAGAATTGAATTTGACTGTAACCAAAGAGAATGAACCACTTATAACATGCAAGAGGAATGCAGCTTGGGTGAGAATGGCCATGAAACAACAGAGTTCACGAGTTGTCAGAAAGGAAGGAAGGAGAACAGCAAAATAAACACAATGGACTTCCAGAAAGCATATTTCAAAAACCTCATAGAACTGATAATCATGAGAAACAAGTCCCAAAGAAAAAGGAATTCAGGAAAGTTGGCAGCAGCTTAAAAAAACAATGGTGGTAAGGACATCAATTCAAACAGTCCCAGCAGAGGAGGGAAAGCAACTGTCACAAGATGATGTGCTTAAATCATCACCACTTCACTGATCTCTAACACGTGAAATAGTGTCTTTGGAAAGTAGAAACTAGATTCACATGCCAGTGAATGTAAATGCACAGCTTGAAGGTGTGGGGGCCAAATCAGAAAAGTCAAGAGAGAAACAGAGAATCAACCAGCAGGATCAATGGGACATCAAGAAAACTTCAAATACATTAGCAGTGACATGAAGGTTGTGGGAAGAACTACCCAAAAGGGAAGGAGAGGTGGTAGTGAACGATGTAAAGACAGTGGAAATATTTACCTGCTCTGCTTCAGCTTTCAGTAAAAAGATCCCTTGTGCCAAAACGGTTACCACAGTTAGTGCTGAATGATGACAGGGAAAGAACTCAGTCTAGAAAGAAGTGAAGAGTATTTAGTCGGATTAAATATTATACTCTTGTACTGCCTGTTGAAGCAATCCCATGATGGTTAGCAGCTCTCTGAGACCTCAGAGAACCACCACAGTACCAGAAGACCAGAAAAGGGAGGTGCAAACATTTTAAAAAGGAAGGAGCTGAAGAATGATGCACAAGACAGCTTGGTTTGAATTCTCAGAGAGAATTGGAACAAATAAAAATTCTATGAATGTCTGGAAAATAACAAGGCGGTGTGTAACAGCACAGATTTGTGGACTTAACAGCATCTTTTTTCTTCCACTGGGGCAGCAGGGTATGCAAGAACTTGCAGATGCAATAATCCCATCCTTTATTGGATCGTTCTATGATTCTATGATTTTGACACTCACATTTTATTATCATAACTAGAAGACATAATGTGAAGATCCAAGGGTAAAAACCTCTTTAGTGGATGGCAAACCAAACTGAAATCAACAGTACTGGACTTCAACAAACAAAACTGGACTTCAGCAATATTTGGACTACATGGCCTTTAAAGGTCTCTCAACTCAAATGATTCTATGATCCTAAGATAGTATCATGACAAAACAAACAAACAAACAAACAAACAAAACCCCACTTCCAAACCCAAGCCCTCCCTTCCTCTAAAAAACTACATTAAAGCAAGCATTGTGCTTGCACACATGGCCAGGAGTGATTCCTGCCCGCTCTGTGACAGATTTCTTTCACCTCACTCAGCACTACTGAGGTCTTACTGGAACTCTGCACACTGGGTTTAAGGAAATTGAGGAACAATTGTGAAGAGACCAAAGCAGGGCCATAGGAACAATCAAGGGTGTAGAAAATATGGTCTACCATCATAAGACCAAAAAAAACGTTTTTTTTCAGTGCAAACATGAGGCATCAGGAGAAGGCACAGTAGTGGTCTTCAAGTACATAAAGTGCAGTGGTGGATAGGAAGGGAACATGCTGTGCTCTTCATCCATTGCAATCAGGTCAAGAAGTGGGATCAAAGAGCAGCAATACATACAGCATCATGCATTTCCTGATGGTTAACTGCTAGAACAAGTGATCTCAGCTGAGAATTTCTGTCTGGGGATGCTTTTAAGAAAAGGTCGGATACCCATCTGTTATGCAAGAAGCAGGCACTGTTTGTTCTGCTCTGTGGAATGGGATAAACTAGATAATCTCTGGATATCCCTTCTGACCTTATTTTCTGTGATTCACACGCCAGGAAAGCCATAGGTAGAGATTTCTGGCTTTTTTTGAGGATGACTGCAATGTACTTTGAGAGTGAAGGCCAGCTGTGGGTACAGTGCGGCTCAGTCCATCTAAGAAGTCTCAAACTTAACTGCTTTCCCAAGAATCCACAAAGACAAGGCACTAGAAGAGCAGGAGGACGCTGAGCCTCAGAAGTCAGATCAGCTGAGCTGGCTTTCTGCACTTTTTCCCCAGCGACCTGTTAACAGCTCACGCCCACCCAAGTCTTAAAACCTTTGAGCAGGGCTCTGAAATGTGGGAGGTGATCAGCTGGGAGTAACTCAGCAAGTCTGTGCCTTTGCTACGTTTCTCCCATTTCATTAATATTGTTGGCCTTTAGAATCAAGCTCCGCAGGCTGAAACCAACCAGCTTCAGGGGCCAGATATCACATATGCTTCTGCTGGCGGAAGACCAGGCCCCAGAGCAGAAAGCTGGCCAGGCAGCAAGGCTGAGATGTTGGGAAGCCACCTTCCTTCTGCTCCAGAGCCCTCAGAAACCAGTGCCAGCCCAGAGCTGGAGATAGGAAAGGGTGCTGCCAAGACCTCAGCTCCTTTCTGGCACAGCTTCCGTCAGGCATAGCTTTGCTTGCGGAGCTGGAGCCTGGAAGGCAGACAGATGCAAGCAGCACCTTCAGCTTCGTCTTCTCTTGGACTGTGCAAGCAGCTCAACCTAAGGATACTTGCAGGTCTCCGTTGGAAGGTAACTTATGATAACGTCCTTGCAGTTCAAGCCTGCTTGCTTCCATGAAGAGCATGCATATGCGTGTACACACTCGTTAAACACAATACATGAACCATCCAAATCCAGCAGGACTCTCTTCAGTCAAAGGAGAAGACATGCCTTTGCCCTGCCAAGTCCACAGCAAAGCTCAAAATACCTCGCTCCAGCCAAGTTCTGCAAAAAGAGAGAGAAATCCTCCTCTGGTTACCCTCTACCTCCCTTCCTCAGGAGCTCTCTCCATTTGTACCATTAGCCCCAGCCTTCCACACAAAGGAGGAAAGAGAGAAATTAATTCTTCACAGCTGGTTCTGTCCTGCAATGCCTTGCTCTCAGGACAGGCAGCTGTAGCCTCTCCGGCCAGAAAGGGAGGGTTAACTCCTACCCTGCCAAGTTTCAGATGGAGAACATCCAAAATGATCTTCTTGCCTTTAAGTTTCCCAAGCAGATGCATTCTGGCCTGGGTAAATGAGGTATATGTCCACATCCACATCCACACACATGCAGATAAACTACGTCCCTGTACCTCTGAAGTCTCAAAGACGAGTAGAGAAACCCTGCCCCTTCCTAGCTCCTACGATCCTCCGGGGAGATTTTATGCAAATGATTTAATGAGCATACTCGCAAAGTATTTGCATACAGGCATAAACTTAACAGAGCGCAAAAGCCAAAATCCTGGCCCAGAGAGCTGGGAGCGAGGAGGTATGGGGTGCAGGAATCCCACTCTGCCCAGGGCCATGGTGAGCAGGTCCTCCCCGGCCATAGGGACCGATGTTCTCCAGCCATGTCCTCGGTGCAGGGTGCGGAACTGCAGGCTCGAGCTTAAAATCAGGCATGAGCTTCCTCAGCCCTTCTTCAACTTTTTCCCTGTGCACAGCCCCTAATCACAGAATGGCTTAAGTTGGAAGGGACCATAAGAATAACTGAGCTCCAGCTGCCTGCTGTGGGCTGGTTGCCACCCACTAGCTCCCACTTGCAGTCTAAAGGAGGAAGAGAGCAATGGGAGGGGATCTATAGGTTTTTGAGCTCGATAACCCTTGTTTTGGTGGGAAGGGAGAAAGAAGAGTGCCTGGAACTTGTGCTGGACATGGGGAAATTGTGTTGACCTGCACAGAGCAACACACAGGTGGGACGCTGCCCCAGGTGTGGTGCAAGGGATGGATCACCCAGCTCCCTCCCAATTCACCTCATGGTCCAGCACCTGGACTTGTCCGAAAGCTCAAAGTTCATGTAATGAGAAATATTTTTGCTGTTCTTCCTTCAAATCATCTCTGTGCATAACTACAATGAAGCAGTTTTGTGTGCCTGCAGAAGAGTGAAAGTCCACAGCACTCAAACAATGGAGTTGGACTCGATGGTCCTTATGGGTCCCTTCCAACTTGGGTTTTCTATGATTCTCTGTCAATGATAATAAGCTTAGTGAGAAAACAGGCTGAAAACGGGGCTGCAGCACCAAAAAGAATGAACATTTCCCTAAACAGAAAGAGAGAATGCCTGGAAATAGCTGCTCCCTGCTCCTGTGAAATCAGGTTACAGCAAGAAAAGGCATTTTAAATGGCACCGGAGTTTTTGAGTACCGTAGAATATATACAAAGGCAAAAGCAAAGCACAAAAAGACCACGCAGTGTGCTCGAGGTAACAAAGCAATTGTGCGATGCAGCAGGTAATCGAGCTGGGTCTGCGGAGCACGAGCATCTGCTGTAACTCCTGGATCATCTTTCTTCTGTATTGCATTTGCTTAGCGTGGTGATAAAAATATGTCTTCCTCCAGAGGCAGATTGACCGCGTAATGCTGAGCGCAGATGATGAGGTTTTGCGTTTGTTTATGATGATACACGCAAACAAAATACCTGTCTTGCAAAATAGTTTGGCTGCCGTCCATGGCAAAATAACCATTAGGCAGAAAGCGAGCCTAAGGAGCTCCTTCCCTTCAGCCACCAGAACAAAGTAATTAAAAGCCACATGGCATCCGCCTGTCCACTTGGCAGCGGTGCTATGGGCAGGGCTATGGACCCAGCAGAGCTGATCAGCAAAAGGTGGCAACTTGGAAACATCCCATCAAACCTACATGTCCCCCCCGCCTCCTTCTACAGACAGTTATCCCAGAGGGGATCTTCACCAGAACGCAGTTGTGTTGGGAGGCACCGTTTCAAAGAGAGGACGCACGACATAAAAGCAGTATTTGCCGCTCCACTTCAGAGAGCTCCTGTTTGAGTTCAGGAGGGATAAGAGGGAAAGTCGGGGCCGCTGCTGGGGAGCAGGCGAGGTGAGCGCGGGCGGCAGCGGGGTGGGCTCAGGACGGGGGTGAGAGCAACCAGCAGCAGTGCACTGAGCCGTGGGTGGGAAAGGAGAATCAGGTCCGTAGGTGGGGAGCAGGAAGGCGAGGGGAGCAGGCAAACAAGAGGATTGGGGCTCGTGGCTCGCCAGCTGGCAGCGAGCAGCTGCTGCTGTGTCAGCCCGGCCGAGGGCTGCAGCTGCACGCTGGCCTTGAATAGCGGAGCAGCAGCGTGCCGGCTGGCTGCTGGAGGGACAGGAGCTCAATGGGCAGGGGGGTCTGTGAAAGGTTTGGGAGCAGGGGAGCAGGGGAACACGACCGCCCTTTGATTTCAGAGCTGTTTGTTCTGTGATTGTCCACTCTGGTGGATGAGCGGTGCTCCAGAGTTAAAATGGGGAAAGGGGGAGGGAGAGAAGCAGAAGGAAAAGTGAGGTCTTCAGCGCAGAGCCAGGCTTTGAGAGTGTATCCACAGCGTGCAGTTGTCTGGATGTACGGCTTTCATAGTTGTCAGCAGGGATCAGAGTCACAGGGTGCTTAAAGCAGAGGGGAAATCTCTGCGTGCTCACCGAGTGCCTGAGCCACCGCTGGAGGAGGGCAGGAGCCCAGCATCGGCCATCTGCTCCCGCACCGTGTGTTGCAATGCTCCAGCAGCCCTGGGGCTTGACATGAGTGTGAGTGCTACAGCACAGCCAGGGTGCTCCCACCCCATGCACTGCTCCACTGCTGTCACCAATCTCATTCCATGTGCACACAGCATCTGTACACCTCCACAGCTGTGGGTGATCCCACCCTGAGCAGTCTTCTGCAGTTATGCACAAGCTATGCATACTCCTGCAGTTGTGTGGGTGCACCCACCTCAAGCACTTCTCCATCACTGTGCGTGTGTGCACCCTATGTGCTCCTACATGAATGTGGGCACACATTTCCCATGTGTTCTCCTATGGCCAAAGGTGTACCCACCCTGCGTGCTCCTTCGCAGCCATGCAGGGCCACCCAGCTGTTTGCACACAAACATCAGTGCATGGACCTCACAAGTGTGGGTGCACATATCCCATGCGGGATGCACATAGGGCTCCTCCATAGGGTTATCTATGGCTACGCATGCAGGCAGGCGGGGTGCATGTAAGTGTTGCTGCTTGCACTGTGCATGCTCCTCCATGGCCATGCTTTCACCCTACATCAGGATGGAACACCCTGCCTTCTCCTCCATAGACCCCACCTGCTTGCACAGTAGTGTGGGTGCTTGCATTGTGTGCGCTGCCCCACGGTCATGCACACACCCCATATGCTTGCACACGAGCACATGCACCCTGCGTGCTCCTCCACGGCCACGCGTTCACCCTACTGCACACAAGCGTGGATGCACGGACCTTGCGCATTTGCCCATAGCCACGCACACGCCCCATCTGATTGCACACGAGCGTGAGCGTACGCATCCCGAGAACTCCCCCACGACCCCGCACACAGACACGCAGCCGGCGGGGCAGAGGCAGAACACGGCGCACAGCGGGAAGAGTCCCCCCCCCCCCCCCC